>JAADXE010000197.1:0-41374 GCA_023337545.1 Pythium coloratum
GGGCGATGGAATATCAGTCTTCTAAACTCTGATACCATCGAGGAGGACAAGAAGGATGACGCCGTCATTTCATGCAGACATGAGTATGCCATCGCGAAGATGAAGAAAATCGATCCGCATGGCGGGTTCCAAGCCACCAAGACGGCATACGGACTGTGGAATGAGCCGCCTCTGCTGGCGAACCGCATTCCATCGGACCAGCTCACAGTCGGGAAGCTTCTCTCCGGTGGAGACTTCGGAGATGTGTGGCTGGGCCAGTATGGAGACAGACGGGTGGTCGTCAAGAAACTCAAAATGGACCAGCACTCTATGGCAAATGCTGTTGTGTGGGCGACTGAGATCGTGTGCATGACGCAGATCAGTCACTCGAAAATCACGACGTTCGTTGGTGTCGAGTGGACCAAGTAGTCGAAGACGCGTGCTGTCGTGGAGTATCTACCGCGAGGCGACTTGCGTTCTTTGCTGAGCTCTTCCAAGGCGGCGGATCTGGACTGGGCCGACTTCAAGTGCCAAGTGACGTTGGACGTCGTGGACGCACTGGCGTATCTCCAAGCGAGCTCCTTAGCTGTGAAGATGGACTCGTTCTCGTCGCGCAACGTGCTGCTGGAAGATGAAGAAGGCCACTGCAAGCTCAGCGTCTTTGCAGCAGCAAGAGGGCGGTGGGATCTGTACTCACGTCCGTACTATTACGAGTGGGTGGCACCAGAGATCATCCTTGAGGCAGCCAACAGAGATCCCATCAAGTCGGCTATCTACTCATTCGGCGTGCTGCTGTGTGAGTTGGACACAACTAAGCGACCGTTCTTCGATGCAGTGAACCCGAACGGCTCGCATATGTCATCGGCCAAGATCGCCCAACTCGTGGCGATGGACAAGCTTCGCCCCTCCGTCTGTGAAGAATGTCCGGAAGGAATCGCGTTGTTGGCGAGCGAGTGTCTGGCGTTTGACCCACACGCTCGACCCACAGCGGCCAGTCTCGCTTACCGACTGCGAGACGTGCTCAAGAACGAGTTGTAGAACGTGGCTCCATGGAGTTCGAGCGGTGTCGGTTGATAGTGGAGAGCTCTTCGTGCTTAGATTAGATACGAAGCAGAACGGCCAGGAGAAAACATAGTGAACAAACAACGTTTTACCTCAAAGAATACGTAACGTGCTTCGTATGAGAGATCTTGAAAGTGAAGTCTATTGAGTTACGTCTTTGTGCCAACATCTACAGCTTTTGGGGGGGACTAACCTGCGCTAGTCGGACCTGGATGAGTGGAGGCCTGCCACTGAGCAACGTCCTCGTGGAGGTATGTCGCCAGCTCCCTCCAAGTGGAGCGTGCAAGAGGGTCCAGCGTTTGGACGCTGGATCTGGAGTCCATGGCCAGATTTGCCGCGCAATCTGCCATCTTGTTGTAGGCTCGCACGTGGTGACACCACTCGGTGATGGCAAGCACGTCGGCCAGGATGCGAGCTTCGCCGTACCGCTCCTTGAGACGCGGGTCTTTTGGAGCGCGGTGGTTGCTAAGCTGAGAGATGATCATGGCGCTGTCGCCGATGACTGTAAGGGGTCGAAGTTGGCGCTTGGACGCGAACCGAAGACCTGTCACCATACCTGAGTACTCTGCTTGGTTGTTGGTGGTCGTGGGGCTGGCGAGACTCATGGCTGCTGCCCAGACGATGTTTGGATGTCCACCGAAGGCATCCACTCGAATCACGGCGGCGCCGGAGCCGCTGTCAAGAGACTTTCGACGCGCGAATTGAATCTGTTGATGGGGGGTCCAATGATTTACATTTTGGGTGGACTTCCCTTGATGCTACTCTATACTGGAAGGAAATATTCTACGTGTCTAGTGCCAGTGCGGAGATCGCAGCCTTGATGTAAAAAGTGCGATACTTCTCGATTTATGCGTGTCATCCTTGCGCAGGGGCCATGCTAATCTTCTCTGTATCGTTCCAATTTTTGCGGATGACCACCGAAGTGGTTCCTTTGAATCTGTTGATGTTGACGTAGCCTGTTGACAGTCAGCTGAGATCGCTTACGCGACATCTCGAAGTGTGTCGAAGATGCTAGTTGAAAAAAAACAAGTCGAACCAGCGAATTGTGAGATGCAAACACGTGAATGCGGACGATGACTGTGAAATTCATGCTGAGATCCCAGCGACTGGCTCGTCTGGCGTGATGCGGACGTCCCAAACGATGTGCTGAGTAGATCACGTCACATCGAGCGGATTTCCTGAGAAGATGGCACACATCTTTGATATCAAGGGATAAAGGAAAGCGGCGAGCTACTGCACTACTGCATGTGGCGATTCACGAGCCCCCCGGTTGAGGCAACAACACAGCAAAGCCGATTCGATGATTCAATGACAACGAACTCACGACAATAGGAACATGGAGACATCGACCAAGCTCCCAGAGCGCATTCAGGAGCCCAAGCTGATCAAATCCACTCGAAGTCTTTTGTCAGCGATGATATCATCGTCAACTCGTCGCGCCGTCGCTGTCTCACTCACCTCTTATCCTCTAGTTGAAGTTCTTTCTCGTCGTCCAGCGCAACAAGATCTGGTGCTGGGACCTAGAAAAACACCAGCGAACACCATGATCCCTCCGACAGTATTAGCCTCCACATCAAGCTGCACTTTGTCATCTCCCGGACTTGCTCCTCTGGAAGGATGACCGCGTCACACGCGAAACGCTTCGGTTTAGCGGAGACCACCCGATGTTTTCAAGCCTTCTTCTCGCTGCAAAGCATTTAAGCGCTTGCACGAGGTCTCGTGTCTTCGACATCCCGGATCAGTCGTCGTGAAGTATTTCTCGCGTGCATTCCCCCTCTTGTAGCGTGTGCTTGGTGCCTCGATGTCCCATAAAAGTCGAATAGCTGATCCGTAGCCAGGCGTGCGTCTCTGGCTGTACGAAGCCCGACGATCAGACGCGATGAGACGCAGTAGCAGCCTATGGAGCTCTTCGCTTCCGCGCGCTTGACGCTCGTGGTGTGGCCGCCCAAACGCATTACCAGCGTGGACGCAAGGGGCTTCCATCTCGACAACACGGTTAGCATTTTCATTGGTTATATAAAAGTCGATGGACCAATGATTGGTCAGAATAGCGAGCAACATTAAACAAACAGCAATACCAGAAACCTCCGCACGAAGATCGAAGTGCTTGTGGTCCTCGGCGTGATCCTCACCACGCGACGCCTCGCCAACACGAACGACACTCGTTCGTGGGCGTCCATTATGGCGCGTAGTGACGGATCAATCCGTGATGATGCGTCCACCATGCGGCTAAGCGACTCGCCATCCAGAAACGTACCGAAGTACTCGCTTGGGTTCATTCTTAACGAGCTGCACATCCACAACACAGCAGTTCTGACGGAAGAGAAGCCGTCAAATCGTTATTGGACGCGATTTCGTGCCGTGAGCTCCAGTGCGGAGGAGGTAACGACGACCACAAGCGACTCCGCGAGATCCAACTCATGGCCTCCGGCTAAGCGGCTCGCCACAGCTCCTCCAGAAGTCATCAGCTCCTCCAGAAGTCATCAGCTCGTCTGTGAGGACAACCCAGTCAGCACGGAGAAAGCCTACTGTACGCACCAAGATGAAAACCACGGCGACCAAGAGTCTCGAAGAAAAACACAAGTCGCGGCAGTGCGAACGAAACGGACGGCTGCAACAACTATACGATCGACAAGGGGCTCTGCTCTCGCCACGGGGTACGATATTTTGTATTTTGTTGTCACGTCGGTTGATGTTCACGCGTCGATCAGTCAAAGGAAGAAGTATCACAAAATCATTCCATATTTTGTGTTCAGGGAGGCAAACAGTGCACGATTCGAGACTGTAATGCGAGTGCGAAGATCAAAGGGCTGTGCTGGAAACACGGTCCGTGGAAATCAAAGAATGAGGTCGCCTGGTGGAGAACTCGAATGATTGATGTTCAGGTGGATCCGTACAATGCATGGTCGCCGGTTGTGATCGTCGTGGGAAGTCTCGTGGTGTCTGCTGGTCCCACGGCGGTGGCACATTATGTCAGACAGAAGACTGCAACAAAGTGGCGGTGTCCAACGGCCGGTGCTGGGCCCACGGCGGCGGAAAGCGTTGTTTGTACGAAGGATGCGAGCGTCCGGCGTACGCGCGTACTCTGAACTATTGTCCCAAGCACTTTGAACTGTACGAGAAGGGGCAGGAAGTGATGGAGGTTTGAAGACAATCATATTTTTATTGCCAGGACGTTCACGTTGCCTAAATAGTACTGCGACTTCGATAGTGCCCAAACACGTAAGTGCATCGTTCACTTGTATCCCGACGACCAAGACTACTCGGCAAGACAAAGAGAATGTTCAAGATGGACCTAGTCTGCCCGGGGCCTGAGCTTGACTTTGTTCGTGATTTTGACCGACTATTTTGTCTTGCCAGGTCGACTTTGCTGGTCGTAACTTCAACTTAAACGATGACAGCAACTGCGTGATCCCTCTGTCCTATCCTAACTCGAACCATTTCGTTCTTTTCACGCTCCATACAAACAAAAGGATTCTTTGTGAAGGCCCTGGGTCCCAGCGTCGAATAAATCTAGTGGCGCGGAACTGCTTAAGCGACCTCTGTGCCTTTTGACTCGGTTTAGTCACAAAATATGCCATCGTCACTCGCCCTTGGCTAAAAGGTTAGCATTGCTCTGCCTCGCCAAGTAAGCACACAGCACATAGTGGCGTCTGGATTCACAGGTCTAGATATTTGGCGGGTCAATGACCGATTGCTGTGGAAACAACCAGCGAGACCAGGAATTTGAAAATATTGTCCGTCTTCGAAAAACAAACATTGTCCGCCTTCGTCTAGCTGCTCAAGTAGACTCTTGACCTGGTTCGCCATTATTTCCTTCGCGATTGGATATATTGATGCCTCTATAAATCGATCTTGATCCTCGTGTCGCCGCTGAAGGAGCTGCGTCCGGAATCGCCCAGCGTGGCGTGTTGATCCCGTCAAGTGGTCTTAGAGAGACACCACGTAGCTGCCCGCTCTTGGAAAGGTGACCTTGTAGCGGTAGTTTGACACAACTAGGCTGGACATACCGACGAGCGCGAAGCAGAAGACATAGTAGACCAGTTAGTCGTCGCCTATGCGGTGTTGCCGACGCCGAAAATTCAAAAACGCCAGCGCCGTAACGAACACGAACGGCAGGACAGCTCCCGCGGCATAAGATCTCATCATTAATGCCTGCGTTGTGTAGTTGATTTTTATCTCTCCATTAGAACGAGCCCACAGACACCACAACAACTCAACCAACAAGGACTACGAAAATCAAATCGAATGTTGAAGTCGCATCGGAGGTGGAGGCGCAAAAGCAAGCGGCGGAAGTGCCTGCAATCGGCCCGGATCACAGTCACTATCGATATACAAAAATGCCCTCCGAGATGTAGCGTTTGTTGGGTGAACGGCTTCTCGGCGGATGAGTCGATTTGAAATCTCAAGAATTTAGCCAAACACTTCGTCCCTGGTGCATCTCATATCTAGCATCGACAGCTCTACGTGTGCGAGTTCATGTTGGCGAAAGTGACCTTTGTGTTTCGATTCACAACACACCAAATGCTTTGATCGACGTGGAAGTGTCTGCACAAAAGGAAATGATAACATCAGTTGCGAGGGCCGCACTAGTTCTCCGGGACGGATTGTTGCCTCGCAAGCCAGGGATGAAGCCTCTCATTACGCTCAAAAACAGCTACAATGACACAAATCCTACATTATAAGACAGACAAGTCCTGTGTCCGAGTCGTGTTTTCGTTTTGACCTCAAGTTGGTTAAGGTGCTCTGTCCGTGGAAATGGACGTTTAACACCATGAGCATGGGCTTTCTTTTTCGATTTTCAAGATGCTTGCTCACAGTATAAATTAGTTTCCAACACCCCGCTGAATATCGATGTCGATTCCGGCGGTACGATGTGTAGGGCCTCCCAAGCTACGCGTTCTTCGATCCGTGGGAAAAATTACTTGGCGAGACGGCGGATGATTTGTGCACCTGTTTCTCATTCTTGTGGTGTTCGCAGACGTCTCCACGGCGGTTGGTCACAAGGCCGTCGCACTGGAGCACGGAGCATCGCCTGCCTCCTCCGTGGGCCCAGCATAAGCCGCGGGACTTGGCCCCGCGTGTGCATGAAGCCACCGAACAGCGAGTCGATCCTCCTGAGACAAAGACGCAAGATCCAAGTGAGTACTTGCTTCAAGCGATTGAATTGACCAGCTCACCGTGGCGCCAGCACAAACCACGAGCCTTCGCACTGCGGTCGCAGCCTTCCCGAGAACACGTACGGCCTCCCTGCACACACGGTTTCGTGGTCAGTACAAGTAATAGTGTCTTCCAGTTGATCAGCAACAGAACGCACGCCGTGTCGGAAGCACAGTCCTCGGTCGATGATGTAGCTGTTGCATCCAGCGACAGTGCACTGCCTCGCGAGCCGCTTTTCCTCCTGGCTGCGTGAGCATTGTCGATTTAGTGTTCTCTTCTGCAGTATGTCTGCCTTTGTTGGCTGCTGAGGTTGACGTCCGACTGACAAGCGAAGCCGTGCGAGACCTGGAGCTGGTGGGACGACTGGAGAAAGATGCACAGAATGAGCTTCACGGTCAGTAGATCCGCACTGCCGCGGATGATACAAGGGCGGCGACTGCAACTCAATACCGCTGTCCGAAAGGATGAATGCGAGCGAGTGCTTGGTGACGAAATCTGCGTCGTGTTGGAGTGGCTTCGCCATTGTCGACTGGTTGTCAATGCGTCGGACCCACAGATTACTTGAGAAATTATGATGCGTGGGCGAGGTTCAAGATCGTGAAAGTTTCAAGCTGCAGTGGGAGGGCGGAATTCCATCGTCGGCCTTCGGTAGTATTACTAAACTTATTCTCACGTGCATCGCGTTCCGACGACGGATCTCGAAATATCTCGACAAGAATGACCGTGGTCCGCGACGGTCCGCGGACCAGTGCCTCCTTGCGATGACCTTTAGAGTTCCTACTATGTGGCCTGTAGCTTGCTTTCAGAAACACGCAACTGGCGGCCACGGGTCTCTTCAAAGCAATTGAAGGAAGCGACGGTCTCTAATGGCGGTGCACCGTAGATGTTTAGTCCAATCTAATTTTGTCAGCTCGTGCGCCGTCCGTTGGTCACGGCCTTTCCTTGATTGTGAACCGTCCGCACTGAGACCCACCACCGACTGTACAGACTCGTGCCACCGACTGGATCATCTTCAAACATTGGTCGAAAATTCAAGAGCTCCATTTGCGGCTGTCGCCTGTCCGAATTGAGCAATCATTCCTCCCGACTCTAACCACAAGCTGATCAACCTTACAAACGGAACAAAGAGGCCAGAAACGGACCAGCTCACGTCGCATCCTTTCGCTATTTTACGTTGGAGGCGAAAGGCAAGGCAGGCGCTGCAGTTCATTCATTCATTCAGATCCAGAAAGTCCCACTCCCCGTTCAAGAGCCCACGCGATTACAGGAGACCATGGAGCCCAAGCACTCGCTGGTGTGTATCCTCGACCGCCAGCGCGAACGCGAACGCGAACGCGAGCGTGAGAGTCGGGCGTGGCAGTGCGAGGCGACGGCGACTATGAGTGGGACTGCGATGACCAGATCCCGGCCTTCGAACAGCGCATTTGCCGTTGCAGGAGTGAGGTCAGCACACGAAGCGACGCCGTTATGCCACGAGACGTATCGCGTCCGCCACCGCGCGATTTCGATGACTACAGCGAAGTGGCAGCAGCACGGCGGAAGACGCCGGCGTTTCCGTACCAGTTTCCGTACCAACTCTCTGCTGATCAGCCGCCACGATCGGCGCCTCCGGCACTGGACGACCTGCCGTCGCTCCCATCACTGACTCGACTTGTAAACCACAACCAGCAGCCATACTACGGACATTACCATCGGTGTTGTACGACTCGCCGTCGTCGTCGTCGTCCGCTGCCCAGCCACGCCATCGGCGGCGGCCCATGACGGCTGAAGAGAAGCGCGCGGCACGGCAGTGCTCGATGGAAGGATGCAAGAACTACACGATCGACAGAGGACTCTGCTTCCCCCACGGGGTGCGTGCACTGACATTCATGGATATCTGAGAGCGTCGATCCTAGAAAACTGACAAATATTTGACTCTTGACGGATCCTATAGGGCGGCAAGACCTGTGCGGTGGAAGATTGCGGGCGATCCGCTAAGGCTCGTGGTCTGTGCTGGCGCCACGGTACGTCCAGTTCACGGAAGGAGGTACTAGAAGCGTTCGTGGCACGGTCTCATTCTTGGTTTTCGTATCGGTAGGTGGTTCTGTCCAGTGTACAGTCGAAGGCTGCGATCGTGGCGCCAAGTCCAAGGGTCTCTGCCGGTCTCATGGCGGTGGCAACAAGTGCTCGATCGACGGATGTGAGAAGACGATCATCTCCAAGGGTCTGTGCTGGACACACGGCGGCGGCAAGAGATGCTCCTTCGTAGGCTGCACGAGACCGGCGTCAGAAAGCAAACAGAACTTTTGTAACCGTCACCACGCCGAGTTGCGTGATGGAAATACAGTCTACGAAGTGTGAGACCCATGGACAGCATTTTGTATGGACAGTAAAACGAAAAGAAGTATCTTGACCAAGGGCCACTGAAGCGGATGGGCATTCCCTTGAAGCGTCCTCCTGTTTCGTCAACCTCCACTCAAATATTTTCACTTCCAAACGAAAGGCAGACAACCCTGAGAGAAGCTCCTGTTCGGACTTACACTTTCATGCAAGCTCTCACTTGCATGAAACCCATGCGAGCAAGTGCCCTCAAATCTCAGCTTTCATGAACTTGAACACCCGTTGTATCGATTTTGGACGATAGTGAGAATCCTTACCTGCTCAATGAATATTAAATGTTAGGATGGCCACGACAAGGACAAGTCCAAGCCAGCCTTGTTAGGTTACGGGGCCCTACTTACGAATTCTGCGCTACCTACCGAATACTCCGAGTGGCTCTATTAGAGCCCTTAAGCCAGAAGAATCCCTATTCTTACTGTTGTTGTTGTGCCGCTGCCTCACCTGCGAGTGGACAAAGTCGTTGGCGAGCTGGTCCGCGAGCTGCGCGTGCACAGGCCTGTCCGAGAGATGGAAGACTTCTCTAGACTCCAATTTCAAGCAAATGGTTGTCGATGGCCACTTTGGCACTACATCCACCATATTGTTACATGCTCTTATTGTTATATGCTCTTCTGTGGTGCGTCCACTGTCGAATCTGGAGTTGATCCGCGAGTCGCCGAGCAGGCGCGTAGGAGGTCCTTATTCAGGGGAGGATCGTATACCTCCTTCTACCGGAGGATAAGCTGCCTGTCGTCGACGACTTCGAGTGGGCGCCACCGTTGTTGGTGGTGAGCGCCGTGAAGAGCCTGCGCTCACGCTGACGTCACGCTCGCTTTCCTGTACATCAAGTCGTGCCTTTTAGATGAAAAGGACACGCAAGCGTACATCGAGGAGTACCTCGAAACAAACAAGAAAGCGTTTGATGACTAGATTTCACACACTTGGTCGTTCAAGACATAGGAAAATACCCCACGGCACTTGCGGAAAGCTTGAATTTACTTTCATATAGACATTGAACCACTTACATGCAAGTTGCTGCAAGCAAGTGCAAGTGATTTTCAACTTTCATCAATTCTCCGAACGCTATGGGAGATTGAATTCTCTGGATGCTTGCTAGTTTACTCGCCACGGCGTCATACTTTGCCAGTGGTTTGCTTTTCACTTTCCACCGTGGAGGTTGCATCATTGTGAGCGTCAGGCTCGGATCCAGACTTAGGATCACTTCAAAATCCAGGACTCGGTGCTTCTCAGATAATTGGTGTGGGAGTGTCGGCTTCGAGCTGCACGTGACCGTTGGATAGATATCATTTGTGGCTCTCACAGTGGCGGCATCCATTTAGAGAGTACTGTGGCTTCATATTTTGTTCATCAACGCGGAAACTACCAGCGCACACGAGGCTCAATTGCGAAAACGCGATGGCATTGCCAATTCGTTCCAATTTGTTTTTTGTTGGTGTGATTTCAGTGGGATTCAGGTCCGGAGCGTTCCCACGAGTCTCTCTGTCCATCGAGTTTGATGTGCAGACCTACAAGTGCTTTTCGATTTTTACGTTGAGGCTCCTTGTCCTACGCGAATGATACGCTCCTGTCAAGCCGGATTGAAAACGATAGTCGTCGATGCTTCGTATTTCCGGTTGCTGGATCGTGAAAGTTGTCAACCTTCACGTTGCTCTACAATTTCATGGAGGTGTTGAAATCCATGAAGAAGCAAAATGTTTCTCATCGCTCATCGTCTTGAAGTCAATCCATTCCTGGGCATCATTTCCTACGCCGCAACATTGACTCGTACTGTTGGAAGCAACTCGAGTCTGTCAAAAGATCCGTATTGCTTTTTTGGACTTCTCTAGTTTGCGTTGTCCTCGCCTCGTCATAGAGTCCTGAGAGTCGCCATTCGAGGGGATGCAGGGAGGCGATGAAAGCTCAGCGCGCCATAGAATTAAATAATAGCAATAAAGCCTAATGTCAATCGCCAGGAGAACGAGGTGTTCAAAAGCAACTGAAGTTGCACTGGTGTGTAGAAATCGTGCCTTGGGGTCGTCGTCCTTCAAAAGCGTCGGTGCGGCAACGAGTCTCTGTGTAGCTCCGCAGCTTCGACTGTAGAGATTGACAACAATAGCAAAACCATGGCCATGCCACGACGTTAACATGACATGCCACTTCCTGCAATTCTCCTCGTAAGCAACCTCTCACCGCACTGGTGGCCGACTGGTTAAGACGACTTTAGCCGTTTGGCCGTATCCATGTGTGGTTGTTTACCTCTCAAACTTCAATAGCTGCCGTAGTTGGCAGAAAAATAGCTCAGAATCCGAAATTTGCTGGATTCGGGAAGCTCAGGAATCCCGTGATTGTGGACGCTGGTCGCTAGATAGATGACCAAGCCACCCAGGTCACACGTACATCATTCGAATGCTGACCGGTGCTCAGCGTCGTTTGTACTCAACCGCATATCACATTCAGCTGCTCAGGTCACGCCGACGGTTCTACTGTTCATACGAGCTCTTCAGTAACTCGCTGCTGAGCTTCTGCTGACGCTTCGTCATTCCCAGTGGTTTGTTAGTCATGCCCCTGCCGTTCGCATTGTACTGTGCTCTCCTAACTGGACCTCTTGGACGCTGGATTCGCTGGGCGTCGACCACTGACTCTGGATGCTCAGGACGGAACTCTGGATCCAGAGACTATGGACGGACAACTGGATCCAGACGAGCACTGGATCCGGACACGCTGGACGTCGGATATCTAAGTAGGGAACCAGCACTGATGAGGTAGCTCGAGCTGGCGCATCCGTGGATTACTCGTGGTAGACTTCGTCGAGCAGTCCAGGTTCCATCGGCACGCAGACCCAGCACTCGCCCGCTCTTGCGAGAAAGTCGCGATGATGACGGAATGAAAATATTTAGTGTCATGGCACTAATCGGAGGTCCCATTTCCTTCTCCTTCAGCGTCGTCGAAAAAAAGCACCAACAAGAACGACCTCCACTGGACGTGGCCTAAATGTTTGGATGCTGGATCCAGAAGCTCGTCCAGATGGACATCCAGAGGCTGACGTACTTTCTGTCAGGTGTGTAGCCTTTCGTGTGCCTTGACGGCCATCGCATGCGTGACGTCGGTCTGCCACGAGCCTCTCCAGCTATTCTGCCCAAGTATCCCCTCGGCGTCGCGTGTGGATTACTATGGACGAGTGGATTGCTATGGACAACTCGCCGTCCAGTGGCCTGTTGAGGACGAGCAGCCACCACTAGATTTCTGGGAATCTGTGGCCAAGACGCCCACTGCGCCCTCGTGATGTGAACCTGAATGCTCTGTTCCGGTGTTCGGGATGTCGTGGCGTTTTTTTCCGGCTCGTTGTGAGTTGGTGCGTGCCACCAAAACGGAACCCAATGGTTTGCACTGAAGCAGGCGTGCAATTGGTTTCTTCTTCTCGTTCTGCTAGTTTTACAAGGCACGCTGTGGTGGGTCTCCGCTGCCATCACGCGTTCATCCCATTCGAATTTTGGTATCGCTGTGAATGCTCGTGCGGCTCCAAGCTCTTTATTGCGCTGAGTCGCTACAAAGCGACGGCCGTGTCGACCGCGATCGCCGTCTACCATTCGGCCATGGATGCGACCTCGTGATGGTGTGTGATTTTGAAATTCTGTCCTTGTAGCATCGTTTCCCAAGCGACGCAGTCCAAGATGAGCACGATTTCCACTCAATTTTTCTTATTTTTCTTCTTCCATCGTCGCGGCCGTTCGTTGTCGTGGCATGAGCGATTCGTTTGTGCGAGGTAGACGCGTTTATTGACGCTGCGAGCACCTAAACAAGAAAGTGAAGCATGTCAAAGCAGAAAGAAAACAAACAGACCCGATCGACGGTGGACTACAAGATCCTGATGCCACTGGGTTGAAGACTGTTCACGAGTTGCTCTGCAACGTTAATGTCCATCGCGAGTAGAGAGAACGCAAACATGTTGTTTGACGAAGTTGCGCAGCGACGTCTGCCAAGTAATGAAAAATGCGCCGTGAAAGACCAGATTTTGTAAACTTGCACGCCCGAACAACTGGAATTTCCCGTTCAAGGAGATAGACGGGGAGGCACCGCGCATCGATCAGGTTCGTGTAAATGATGGCTCGCTGTGTTCAGCTTCTACGTGGGCGTGGGCAATCGGATGAATGCTATCATACTCGTGTATGTATGTTCGTTCACTCGATACTTCCGCATCTTTCCCGATATCAACAACACATATTAGGATACAACGCAGGCGAATTCGTCCAGCAGTAAGCCCCGGCTGCTTGAGGAACGCGTCGATCGTCTACCTCAACTATCCTAGTTTGTCCAGCTTGGTGCCTGAGCATCCACTCCTTTGCGGAACACACGAACGCTTTGGCCTGTAGACATTCTGTGGGTACAGTAAACACTTTTGCGGCAGAATCATCACTCACAGAGGCAACGGAAATTAATGCAGACGCGTTGGTCTGGAATCCAAATAACCTCGATAGATAGGATTGTTTGACTTTGACACGAAGCAGATTCTGGCATCGCTGTCACACTTCGTAGACCGTGTTTCCATCACAAACCTCGGCGTGATGACGGTTGCAGAAGTTCTGTTTGCTTCCCGACGCCGGTCGCATGCAGCCGTCAAATGTACAGCGCTTGCCGCCGCCGTGCGTCCAGCACAAACCCTTGGAGATGATCGTCTTCTGATAGCCGTCGATCGAGCACTGATTGCCACCACCGTGGGACCAGCAGAGACCCTTGGACTTGGCGCCACGATCGCAGCCTTCAACTGTACACCGCACAGAGCCACCTGGAAAATGAATTTCTCATGGTGAGACGGTAGATACGAACACTACCAAAGGACAACCGTGACGCACCGTAACGCCAGCACAGACCACGAGCCTTGGCAGATCTTCCGCAGTCTTCGACCGCGCACGCCTTGCCTCCCTGTCGGACAATTAGTCAATTTTTCGTCAGTTTTAGGATCGAGGATCTCAGTTAAACACATAGGAGGGCACACACCCCGTGGCGGAAGCAGCGTCCTCTGTCGATCGTGTAGTTCGTGCATCCGTCCACCGAACACTGTCGTGCCACGCGCTTCTCTTCGATTGTCTTGGGCTGTCGCCGCTGGATTGGCTGAGCAGAGGGCGATGCTGACGGCGGAGACGCTGACTCATGTGCTGACGCTGCTGCTGCCGCTGGTCGCACTCTTCGTGTTGGGCACAGTAGCGTTGGTAGTTCTTCCAGAGCCAGAGGCGTTGGCAGTGGTGGTAGCTGATACGGAAAGTGATACGAAACGACGGTGTCTGTCGACGTGGAGCAGCGATATCACTGTAGTCGTCGGACTGGTAGGACGGACGTTGTCTCGGGCGGTGGTCTCGATCCGTCAGCTCTTCTGCTGACCTCGCGGCTGACAAACGTGCTGACGCGCTGTTCGCCAGCATGTTCGCAGCGCGGTTGCGGTCGTGGATGAAAGCCGGCGAGTGCTGATTGAGAAGTGTGGTCTGCTGATCTGCTGTGCTGGATCGCGCCGTCGGCCTCTCATTCGTGGCTATTCGGGCATTCCGGTAGTCAACTCGGCCGCTGAAATCTGCCATTCGCCATCCGAGTCAGCAGCGACCTGCTGACTGCTGACTACTGAGGGATGCTGACGTTAGAGGATTGTGGCTACGCCTTAACGACGGCTTGGTTGACACGTATCCACAGTCGCTGGGTCTTCGTGTCAGCTCCTTCGTGGGTCAGCAGTGAGAATGAGCAGCTTCTAGCTTTGAGGTCCAAACAGGGATTTCGTCGCGGTAATGAATTCACTGGAAATGTAGTGACGTGTCAGTCAAACGAGGTGTAGGTTCGCCCCATTTTCTCGCTATTATATAGTGGAATTCCCAAAATGCGGCCGTCTTTTCAAACTAATGACCAAAAGGGGCCGTTGGATTCCTTATTTGGCAACTCGTGGCAACTGAGACTACAAGACAGATGGACCATGCACCCTTCCTACCCAATGACCTTGCGTACCCAGTGCACATTGTTAACCATACAGTCAAATGCTACCATGCCAGCACTATCAAGCTCCCAAACTTGTGCATTGGGCAGTGAGAGTGTGTATCCCATACTCAGGCTTGTTCAGAACGGTATCGCAGTACTGTAGGTGCGAAAGGAACACTCGGTACAGGACGTGCTCATGGTATGAAAGGTGTACTCCATAAGGATCTTGGGTATGCATTGGGACAAGGATACGTAAGGGTTATGGTGCATGTGGTGTGTCGGTCAATCGGACGCCACAAGGGAATCCAACGGCCCCTTTGGTCTTTAGTTTGAAAAGACGGCCGCATTATGGGAATTCCACTATTATATAATAGTAGCGCACTCTCAGAGCCTGGTCGCTTTCCAGCAGAAGCACCTAGCAATCATTTGGCTGTGATCGTCGCGACGCATCCGTACGCTCAGCTGACCACAGGCATTCGCAGCACAATGCATTGCAGAAGACACACCTGCTTCTCATCTTCAGCACAGAGGCGTCCTTGTCCAGACTTTTCCAGCAACTGGCGTCCAGTGCGTCCGAAATCCGGAAATCCAGAGATCCAGCGTCCAGAAATCCCAACTCCGCAGTATGTCCCTCAAAGGACGAAGCTTCAAGTCTCAAGCTGCCACGAGAGTGTAGTGATAGCGCATGCGCGTGCGTAGGCCTTCTGTGGATGTGGTGGTGCGGCTGCTGAAGCGTATCACTGTAGGGGGATGCTGTATGGTGTCAGCGGCTGAATACGCTTGCTGCGAGGCCGCTTTCAACGAGGGTACGTCCAATTTTCGTCAGCCGTAGAGGTCAATTGTACATACAGTCAATGGTCTGCACGCGGTCGCATCAAAGATAAACAAGTAGTGACGACGACAAGGAAAAGAATCTCCCACCGTTTGCTAGTTGGTCCCGTCCACAAAGGCGAACTCCAGGCACCAACACAGCGGTCCAATGATTTACATTTTTGGTGGACTTCCCCTAATGCTACTCTACACTGGAAGGAAATATTCTACGTGTCTAGTGCCAGTGCGGAGATCGCAGCCTTGATGTTGAGTTGAATTTCTTCCTCGTCTTCTGTCAAATAAAGGGCAGCTTTCACGTTTTCTCTGAAGGTCGAGGTCGTGACGTGGAGTAGTGCCTCCACGTGAGGTGCTGGTTCTTGGCGATGTTTCATGTCATTTCTTGTCTTCCAGAGTGTGTGCATGGTGATCGAGCTCAGCATTGTCCAGAGAAGTGAAACGGAGTGTGACCGTTCTCGTGACTTTCATTGAGCACGAAGTGGGAGGTTGATGCCGAACAGTACGTGATTCGACGAGACCTTGATTCGACGAGACCTCAGAGTAGAAGAAAGGCTGCCAACACAGGGCAGTCAGCAAAGGCCCTTCGCTGACTCGTTGCTGCTCGTTTCGCCACTTCTGTGCCGAGCGCAACAAGCAACGGTAGAGTCCAATCAAGTGACGATCTAGCTGATCCTATCACGGGACCTGTCTTACCGAGAGGTTTGGTGCGAGAGATCGGTGTCCCGATGGATTGATTTATAGTTTAGGGCATCACACTGAGCAGTGGATGATCACGTGGAATGCGATCCGAAATACAGTACGTTCACTTCTCGCTGACGTGGTTTGTTGACTGCACCGCACGAAATGACGTTGGTCTACGCTCTTCCTGTACACTAACGATGTTTATTGTCGCCTCTTTCCATCCTCATTTCACTCATTTCACTGTGTAGATTCCCAAGTGCCCAAATGTTGACTGCGCAAGATGATGAGACCGAAAAAGAAGCGAACAGCAAGCATTTTCAAACGAAATACGAGCGGGAGGATGAAATTGGACGTGCTACAACTCTTTCGTACGTACGTCGAAGGGGTCGGCGTTGACACGCGAATTCTGAAAGAATGACGAAAAGAACGGATCTGAAAGTGGCTGCTTCGCTGACTGCTTTGTGAGTGAATCGTACACATGCATGGACTCACTCAGTTTTGTTCTCGTAGATGAAGTCGACGAACTGCTCAAATCAAGGCTCAATAACTCTGATGAAGCTTAGTGGATACAGCATGTCAGATCGTGGACATGAATTGCAGTGGTTTTGTGGTAGGCGAATGAAAGGCAAGGACAAGATAGAATGGTGAACTCCGTCGCAATGGGAACCAGAGTGTTTGGAGGCAAGGAGAGGACGAAATGTTGACTACGAACCGCTAATCCCTCAGGACGACGAGCTTGTAGCTGAATTACCCATCGCCACGACGAGCTACGGAGCGTTTATCGTCGGGTTTGACGCAAACTTCGCACTCGCGTTCATCTGAACTCGTTTTCACGGACGTCAACGTGATCGGCAGGATACCTTCGACGGCAGTTTGCAACGTGGACGGCTTGTAAGTCACTGTGATCCGAGAAGACCACGCTTCCTATTGAGTGTCCTCTCGGTTAATATCCTTTAACCCAGGCCTTCACGACTATGAATGTCGCCGTCACTTGTGCGTCGTGTCCCGTTCGAGATCAAAGATCATCGCGTGGATGGCGTCGAATCAATCGAATATCGGCATTGATGTACAGGGTCTCAATAACACAACGACAAGCAAAACCAGTGGGCCTATGGCTGCACGATATTCGTATTGAGCTTCGAATGGCCTAATTGACCTCAGTTAGTAAGGAAGGCGGAGGAACGCCATCGCCGCTGCACCTTCGTCATTGATCCATCTAAAGATCCCCGATGCTAATCAACCCCAACCTGCAAATGCTAAATAGCCTTATTAGCCTTTGCCTGATTGTAATCACCGTCGTTGACTCACCCACCTTGTCCTAATTAGCCTTCTAGAACGCATCTCTTTCCGTAATTATCCTTCCACCCTTCGTCTACTCTCGTAGTTTCCTCCCATCCCCCGCTCAGCCGAACAGACCAGCTCGCTCTCCTTCTTTTTTTCCTAACTGCTTTCCTTCAGCATCAGCATCAGCAGCTTCGACTTCCCCACAGTCTCCACTATCTAATCCTTCCTACTCATCCTTCTGTGTCAGTCACCATGGGCTTCTGCGGCGAGTGCGGCACCTCCTTGACCCCCGAGACCGCCGGTCGCTTCTGTCCGGAGTGCGGCGCCGCCGTCCCCGCTGACGTCGCGGCCGCCGTCGCCACTCCATCCCCACCGCCGCCTGCTGACGCGTACTCGTCCGCGTACCCGTCCAGCGCTGAGGCTCAGCGGCTTTCAGCGACCGTGCGACGCGAAGAAGCTGAACGCCGTGCCTCCGAAGCGCGTCAGCGCGCTGAGAGCATGCAGCGCGACGCGGCGCAGGCCATCGCGCTGTACGAGCAGCAGGAGGCGCAGCGCGTTGAGGCGCAGGCCCAGCGCGAGGCCGAGGCGCGACAGGCGACGCTGGACGCCGAGCGTCGCGCCATCGAAACGCAGCGCGAAGAGGCGGCGCAGCGCCGTCTAGAGGCCGAGCGTAACGCCCGCGAAGCGAGAGAGAAGGCCGAAGCCATGCGGCTGTCGGCGCAGAACGCGATCCTCGAGTTTGAGACGCAGCAGCGACTTCGCATTGAGAAGGAGGAGGCCCGTAAGCACGCTGAGCTGGAGCGTCAGCGACAGGAGCAGCTTCAGCGTGCTGAACAGGCGAGAATGCGACGCGAAGAGGCTGAAAGACAGGCGGCTGAAGCCAAGCAGCACGCCGAGAGACTCAAGATCCAGGCCATGGAGGCGCAGCAGATGCTCGCGCAGCAAGAGGCGGCGCGCAAGCACCGCGAGCAGCAGCGCGAGGAGGCCAAGCGGCTCCGTGAAGAGGCCCAGCGTCGTGAGGAGAACCGCATCAAGGCTGAAGAAGAGGCGCGACTGGCGTTCGAAGCCAAGCGCCAGGCCGAGAAGCTACGAGCCGAGGCGCTGCAGATGTCGTCGGCGTCGGCGTCGCTGCAGCACATGACGCTGTCGTCGTCATCGTCGTTCTCGTCCAACGCCAGTAGCGACAGTGACGACGCGTGTGTCAACTGCCACTCGGCACTGAAGCCCGCGCAGAAGTTCTGTCTCCAGTGTGGCACCAAGCGTGTCGGTGGTGGTGCGGCGGCTCCTACTCCTGCGCCGCTTTCGTCTGTAGGTTCGTTCTCGCGCCACTCGAGCAGCAGCAGCGTCACGAGCAACAGCAGCAGCGTCAGCGTCAGCGCCGCGAGCGTGAGCTGTGTGTCGTGTCACTCGGCGCTCAAGCCGTCGCAGAAGTTCTGCTTGCAGTGCGGCACCAAGGTCGCCTCTTCGTCGGCAGCAGCTCCTGCCCCTGTGGCTTCGTACTCGGCTCCTGCTCCGGCGCCAGTCTCCGCCGGACCATTGGCGTGTGTCGGCTGCTCGGCGGCTCTCAAGCCCACGCAGAAGTTCTGTCTCCAGTGCGGTACGAAGGCCGTCGCGTCGGCGCCTGCCGCGTCGGTCTCGTCGTCGTCCTACTCGTCGTCCTACTCAGCGTCGGCGTTCGTCGCGCCTGCTGCCTCAGTGCAGCTGCCAGCGCCTATTCCGGTCTCGTCGTCTGGCTCGCTCAACTCGCTGCCGACCACCAAGCCCTGCAAGACGTGCGGCGTCGCGTGCAAGTACGCCGCCAAGTTCTGCGTGGCCTGCGGCTTCAACTTCGCGCAGGACGAAGAGGATGAAGTCGCGCGCAACGTCGAAGCCGCGCGACTGCGGTCGCAGGCCGCCAAGGACAAGCAGACCCAGCAGCGCCAGCACGCATCGCTGCTCGCCAGCCAGGCCGCGGCCTTCACGCAGCCGTCGGGCAACACCGGATACTAGTAACTAAGCCTCGGTCATCGGCTTTCTTGAAATACAGTGCTTGTCTTTCCCTCTTCTTTGACTGGTTCATTCATTGGCCTTGGGCTTCGTCTCCGTGTTGTTGCTGGGAGTCTCGCTGAAGCTGCGTCATGAAGATCTGGTAGTTTAGATCGTACGACGTGTCCACGGCCGAGTCGTCGAAGCCTTCACCCTCTTCAGCGCCACTCGTCACTGGTGCTTGGTCGTAGGAGTTCTGCTCTGCATTGACATCGTACCCGGCGCCATTTCCGTAGTCGTACCCGTACGTGTTGCCCTCGGCGTCAGTGTAACCATAGCCGTACCCGTATCCACAGTTCCACTCGGCACTCGCTGGATCCATCGACTCTTCCTGGTTGCCCGCAGCAGCCTCGAGCGTCTGCTTGTCCTGGTACTGCTTGACACTCTTACCGTCCACTGGAGCTCCAGGCGGCCACACCCAGTCTCCGTCCTCTGACTGGTTTGTTGACGACGCAGCCACCACAGAGCCAGACTCTGGCGTCGCCCACGTGGCCTCACCCGTCTGCGTGTTGTAGTAGTACGACGTGCCCACGTTCTCGTCCCAATACTCGACCCACTCTGGTGGTTCATCAGCGTAGTTCCGGTCGTATTCGTAGGAGTACTCCTGAGTGGCTGCCTGTGCAGCGGCATCTGCTGGTGCGTCGCCCATGAGCTCTGGCGGCTTGACCCACTGCGACGCCATGGTCTCGCGGTTGTAGTAGTACACGCAACTGCTCTCTTCGTCGAACAGCTCCACCCAGCCACCCACAGTGCCGGCGACAGCCGTACTCTCCATCAACACGAGCTTGGACAGCTTGCGCTTGACACGCGCGTACCGGAACGCACGCTGGATGCACGTGGCCGCCTTCTTGGTCTGTCGTAGCTGTGTGAGCTGTCGTCGAGCAGCCCACTGGCGAGCAGTACACTGGATTTTGAGCGACGCCTGCGAGGCTCGCACGAGCCACTGTTTGCGGACAAAACGCTGGATGCGAGTCGCACTCTTGCGTTCGACCGTGAGCCATAACGCGAGTTGCTGCAGTCGTTTCTGCCTGGCTCGATGGAGCCTTCGTCTCTGCAGCTCCTGACGCGCCAAACGTCGACGCACAGCGCACTGGATCGTCGTTGCAGCGACTCGTTCGTGCTCACGGATCTTTGCCAGTCGTGCGCGTTCTTCGGCCTCGCGTTCCAAACGGAGTCTCTCGTCCCGCTCTCCCAATAGCTTCGTGAGCACGCGTTTCGCACGGTTGCGGCGCCATTCGCTCTGGATCCGGATCGCCATTCTCTCGCACTTCTCACGCCATAGTCGCCTTCGCACGATGTACCCACGAGCGTGGCTCTGGATCGCTACGACCGCCTTTTGGCAGGTGATCTCTTCCACTACACGACGTCTCTCGTCCGCTACTCGTCGTCCATGAATGCCTCGTACACGACGCTGGATACATACTGCGGCATCGCGCTCTAAACGCCGCTGCCACGCCTGTCGCCGTGCTAAACCTCCTCGCATCACCCTCTGGATCACAATAGCGCTCTTCTCACGCTGTCGAAGCTGCTGTACGTAGCGTCTGGCGAGGAAGCCACGCGCACAGCGTTGGATCGTGCACGCCGCGACTCGTTGCGTGGCGACCAGTTCGTGTTGAGCCACTACAAGCGCACGTGTGTGGCGCCGCTGGCGACGCGACTTGAAGTTCGTCTGGATCGTGACCGCTGCTTGTGTATGCTTCTCGTGCTTTAACAGGGCGATCGTGTGGCGATGCGCGTATCGTCGTGTGTGCTTCTGGAGCACGAGCGCCGCCTGCTCCTGTCGTAAAAATGCTTCAATACGTAGGCGATCGTGGCGTTTGGGCAGTGGCTTGTGGAAGAGCACGTCGCACGAGTGGCAAAACCTCTTGGGACACGAACGACACGCTATTCGAACGGCTCGCTGCTCACACAGACCGCACACGCCATGGCGAAGCCCCGCTCGGACCTGGAAGCCGCGATACACTCGCTGTGTGAACAATGCGAGGTGGTGCTGGCGACGGTACCCGTTGATTTCCATCAGCGTATCTCCGTCGTGCGAAGCGTAGTGACTCGAGCACGGCAGACAGAGTTCCAGACCGAATTGCCAACTGACCACAGCCGCGAGAGCGTCGCCACAGTCCTTGCAGACGACCGCATCTTCGCGTGTGAGCTCCACGCGCCGCTTCCACTCGCGCCTGGCCTGCCGCATACGGAATGTACTCTGGATCCGCGTAGCCGCTCGCACTCGTCTTGCTTGAGTTCTGATAATCGCGTAAACTCGTCGCTGACGGAAGCCTCGGAAACACGATTGGATGCGCCGCGCACTGCGGTCGACTCGCCAGAACGCGACCGCAGCGTGGAGTTTCCATCTTCCTTGGTAGATACGCCACACGCGCTGAAGCCGAGACGCGCCTCGCGATCGTCGTCGGGATACTCGCGTGTGTTGAGCCCTCAAGCGGCCTCGGTGTCCTCGCCAGACACGCTGAAGCACTCGCGACGCTGTGTCTCGACGGTGTTCGGCTGATAGCCGAGCAATTCTCGTGAAATAGAACCACCGCCGCATTGATTTCTGGATCCGCGTGGCGCTGCTGTGCTCGAGCTGGTACGTCATGGCGGCCCAGCCAAACTTCTTGGCTATATAGTTCTTGTACGCCGCGTGGATCCGCGTGACTTGCTGAGTCTGGAACGCCAGTCGCTGAGCTGCACTCGTGAGCTTGTGCTTGACGACGAAGCGCCGGTAAAACGCCTGCAGAACGCGCGCAGCATGGTCGTGGCGCTTGGCCTTGACGATCTGCACGAACAGAACTTGCCTCGTGAAGACGCCACGCCATCGCGCCTGAATATGAGCCGCCATTTTGTACAGACACAGTTTTTGCCTCTGGTTGGAGACCACGCAGCGAGCAAGGAATCCTCGTGCGAGAGCCTGAATCATCCGAGTAGCGTCCTGTCGGCATCTCGATTGACGCACTGCTGACGCCTCTCGCCGCCCTTTGTAACCACGAAACACACGCTGGATATGCCGCGCGCTGAGCCATTTCTTGACCAAGAGAGATCGTTTCAGCTGTCGTCGGCGTCTCAGAAACTGAAGCACGCTGCGTTGAATGCGAGTGGCGCTTGTATGGCGTCGCTGACGCTGCCGACGCTTCCACACCACGCGTTTCATCGCACTCATCGCAATGAACTGCGCGATCTTCACGGCCGCTCGGTGTCGACGCCGTCTCGTCACCATCTTCCTAGCCAGCAGCATCCGCACGACGCTCTGGATCACCACAGCGGCCGATTGCTTCTCTTCTTCACGCTGAGTCTCCACCAGCGACATCCACACAGGCCAGAACTGAGCCAACAGGGGCACAATCAGTCGCCTCTGCACGAGGCGAAGCGCACACTTGCGTACGAGTTGCCTCTGGTGGTGGAGGAGCCGCTTGTGAAGCAGCGACTCCATCGCGTGGACGTCAAAGTCCGGCGTCGACTGCTTGCGCTTGGGCTTCACAGTCGCACTGACAGTAGTAGACGCAGTAGGAACGGATACGCGCTCTAATATCCGAAAGCTGATGCCGCTGGCGTCGTATCCGTACGTCTGGAAGCTCGTGACCAGTGCTTTGTGCGGATGATTTCCGGTCTCTAGATCCACGAAGCTCTGCGCCGCGGCGTTTCGCAAGTCCCACGTCGTTCCCACGAAACGGTGGCCTGTCTTGCGGTTCTCCAGCACGTACACGCCGGCGTCCAGGCCTCTATCGCTGTCTACAGCGAGCTTCTTCCCCACGGCGGCCTTGTGCTTGCGGCTCTTCTGTTGCTGCTGGTCGACGGCGTTGTTGTTGGGCAGCCGCAGCAGCTTGGGCACAGTCGTGACGCGCTTCGCAGGCGCCATCGCCACCACGATCCTCGACTTTCCTGGCTTGGTAGACGCTGCGTTATTGGGGTTCTCGTGCGGTGGTTTCTTGCCGTTGAAGTGGATGCTGACGGCGTACTCAGTCAACGCAAAGGTGTCGCTGTCTCTCGCCTGTGGACTCGTCGGCGGCGACGCCAAGCGGCCAGCGATAAGAGCGGTGGACGGCGGTGGCATTTGCGTGGTCTTGGACGTCGCTGGCGGCGGCGCGGGTGGCTTGAGCGGCGCAAGGATCGGCATATCGGACGGCGACTTTGTTGGCGTGCTGGGACGGCTGTCGGACGACTTCGACGCCAGCGGAAGGCGCGTTGAACTCGCAAGAGAGTCAGCTTTAACGGGCATCGTGTTAATACGTCTCTATTGTCGTATAAAGGGTCATATTCACGCGCACGTCGCCGCCATGAGGAGTTCTCGGCGGCAATTTGAAGTGCGTCATATGCGAGGTGTTTCCCTGGCGACGATTGGATAGTGTGCTTCGAATAAAGCTCCCTGGTGGATTGTCCCCCACTCTGGAGAGGGAGGGGGTATTATTTCGGACCACCAAAACGCCATCTAAGAAAATGGAGCCAAAATGGGGGATTTCTAGATTTGCTTACTCGTCCTTTTTGGCCGCCTGCTCGTCCTCCTGTGGCTGCTCCTTCTTGTCTTCCTCCTCTCCCTCTGGCGGCTCGTTGAGCACGCTATAGTACTCTGGGTTGGCGTCCACGCAGTCGCGCAGCGCCAGCGTTTCCTTGCCGCAGTGGTCGATGAAGTCCTGTCCGCTCTGCTTGCACTTGTCCAGACACGCCTCCCACGCGCTGAACTCGGCGCCGCACGGACCGGCCTTCATGAACTTACAGAAGCCGCACTCGGCCTTGGCGGGCGTGCCAATGCACTTGCCCGTCTCTGGGTCAAACGACGACGACACGCACACAGTGCCCTGCACGGCGACCGAGTCTTCGACAGGCTTCGTCACACTAGCCTTGACGGCCGGGAACGGGTTGAAGAGAGGCAGCAGCTTGGACTCGAACTCTGGCAGCTCTCCGGACCAGTCAGCCTGCGTGTCCGTGGCGTTGGCCGCTTCGTTCTCGAGCAGCCACTGGAGCTGTCCACTGGCACGCAGACGCTCGAGCAGCACGCTCGAGTTACCGCTGTAGAGACCCTGCTGGCCGTTGAACGACGCGATGGTCACGTGTGGGACGTCGGCCGCCGTCTCAAAATCGATCGGCTCGCCGGTCTCCGTGGTCACAGCGACCACGACCGCCTGCGTCTCGGCGTCCTCGACGTAGCCCTTCACCGTGAGCTTCGCGTCGCGACCGAGGATCGGCGCGAACGCCTCCTTCTCCTTGTCGGTCGGGTTGTACTTGAGCACGAGGAAGAGCTGGTCATCCGAAGCGCTAGCAGCGGCCGACTGGAACTTGGACGGGTACTGCGAACGCAGCTTGGCGGCCGACTCCTTGTCGACGAACACGCCGACGAATTCCACGCCCGGGCCAGTGGCGGTTGTGGCGGCAGCGACGGCCGCTGGCTCTTCCTGCGCCTCCAGACGCGCGGAGGACGCAGTGGTGAGAGCAGTGGCGGCGGCCGCAGGGCCAGCGAGCAGCGCAGTGAGCTTGTGACGGAAGCGCTGCTGGAACTGCGCCATGGTGATGATTCTAATGAGACGCTCGGATGCAAATGCAGCTTTTGGCGTCCAATGACCACACACGCGCATCAATGTTGGTCGGAATGTGGCTTCCTGGTAGTCATTTGTGAAGATGTGGACCACGCCAGGTAGGACAACACAGAGGCTAATTGAAGGTTGAAGTATTCCACGACATTCTCCGCTCGAAGCATAAGCCACTGGCCGAGATACATGGTGCTGTGAACGGCAAGATCGATTGCAAGCCTCTATGGAGAACTGGCGTGGTCTTTCCATTTAGGCACGGAAGGATGGCATGGGGCTTTATACCATCAGTACGATATCACGAGGTTGGACGCTCAAGGAGTAAACTTAGCTTAGCTTAGTCTGGCTCGTCCATTTCCGTTTTTTACAGAACGCATTCAAACCCGGTTTTAGTGAGACCTTGTTCCTGGCTGACCCACCCGCGTCAAAAGCGCCAGACACCTGCGAGATGAGCATGACGCGCCTGCTGCTGGCGCCGCTGCGCCGCCGTGCGTTCTCCCAGCGCGCTGTGCGTCGCCACGATGACCTGCTGCGTTCCTCCTCCGTGTCCTCCCAGTCGTCTACGACAGGCGCGTCCCAGACGAACTCCCGCACGCCGCCTCACGTGCAGCATGCGCTCGACGGCCGGTCGTATTTGCTGCCGACGATGACGCTCCAGCGAGTGCCTGGCTCCAGCGCCATTGCGGTGACGACGCCAGCGGAAGGCCCGCTTCTCCAGACGAGAGCGCGGAAGACACCCATCGTGCTCGACCTGCAGCTCGTCTCCAGTGACGGTGAGGCGGATTTAACAACTCAGCTTGGTTACCCATTTCACTGATGCTCATTCAGGCTACTGGGGACTTGGAACAGGCTCGCCACACGCACAGCCGATCAAGAAGCACGAGCTGCGAGCCGAGATCGATCGACTGAATGTACGCTGTTATCCCAGTGGCTCTTGGGAAAAAATGTGAAGCTGACACTGTATATTCGCTGCTGAAAGGAGCTGGGCTTCGTGCCTGTGGGCATCACCAACGCCAGTGAAGACATCAAGCAGCTCGCGCAGAAGCTGCAGCTTCCGTACTTTATCAGCACGCGCATGCACTTCGCCTCATCCCAATCACAGCCGCAGCCAGAGCTCCTCGCTCCACTGGAGCATCCAGCCAGCCCCTCAGCATCCGCGGAACCAGCGCCGGCACCAGTCACAGCAACTGAACCAGCACCAACGGCGACTACGGAAGCATCAGTCGATACCACGGAAGCCCCCGCGGCTGCCACTCCTCCGCCGATGGTGATCTACGCGTCCGTGCGGTCCGGCCAGCAAGTGTTTGCCCAGAACCGGCCACTCGTGGTGCTGGGCAACGTGAATTCAGGTGCCGAAGTCATGGCAGACGGTGATATTTATGTCATGGGCGCACTTAAAGGCCGCGCGCTGGCGGGCATCGGCGGCGACGTGGCGGCGCGCATAACGTGCCAGAGCTTCGACGCCGAGCTCGTGTCCATCGCGCACCACTTCACGACCTGCGACGACCTCGCGGCGCTTCCGCAGAACGGCGACCTCAAGCCGCTCAAGCCCACGACGGTGTGTGTGCAGGACGACCAGCTCCACTTTCAATCAACGGCTAAGTAAGATCCTAGTAGTGAATGAGTGGAAGTCATACATGGGATATTACGATTTTAAATACGACGTGCAATGATGATACTGAAGATGAAACTGAGAAAGGTGGACTACAGACGACTGCTCATGCTGTCGTCAAACGCAGCGTGGCGGTCGACGGCGTGCTGGATAGCGTTGCGGTATTCATACGAGCTCCTGCAGTCCAGCGAGCAGTAGGCGGACGGAGACGACGCCGCATCACACGGCGAAGGCGCCATGCCCAGATCACGGAAGAAGAGCTGACCGCAGTTAGCGCACGTCGTCTGCATGGCGTTGCGGTGGTGGCTGTGGTTCTGCGTGTGGTTCTGACTGTGGCTGTGGGTATTGTCGTGTCCGTCGCGCGGCTGTGTCTCCAGCTCGTGGAGCATGCGCACGCGGCAGCGCATCTCTGACGCCGCTGAGAGTCTAGACGCCGAGCGTCTGCGGGGCTTGGTCTCTTGGGTCAGCGCCGGCGGCTGCGCCTGCAGGTGGTGCAGTAGGAACCGCCAGAGTCGCTCGTAGACGCTGGTAGACACAGTAGAAGAAGCCGCTGGCTCCTTGGGCTCGTAAGTGGCGCGTGGCATGTGGATCGCAGGCGACATGGTGACGCACGGCATGGTGGTTGGTGATGCTGTTGTGGTGATAATGTGGTGGTGGTTTGGATTGTGAACGACGTTCTGTTCTCAGTCTTCGAGACGGACGTGAGAAGAGTAGGAAGTCGAAGTAGTTTTCTTAGTCGGGGGGTGTGGCGGGGAAGCCAATTGCGCAACTGGCTGTGGAGAGCGCGGGGGAAGATTCCGGAGTTGGCAGGTATGTACAGTAGAGTACGGCTTTCAGAACGGACGCATCCCCTGATGAGGCTCGATCGGCTCACGGCGGCGGCGGCGGAAGAAGAGACGAGACGAGACGGCGTGACGTCAACCGAGATCTTCCACATCCGGTGTTCTTCCAGTTCTTCTCTGGGCTTCGAGCTGCCCAATCAATGGGTCCATGATCCCAGATGACAAGTAATTTGGGGATGTGACACACTATGACAGGTTGTAACGAGGATATGTCCTAGAAAGAGTGAAGATCAGGATGATACACGAGTGATGGTCATGTTCTTTGTTGAAGCAGATCCGAACGCCGTGGGTGACGCGGAATGGAAAATGGTGGATCACAATCAAAGGACTGTGCGACGAGGGGACGCATGTAAGTGGCACGTCAGCAAAGGCGGCGGGCGGTGGTTTTCTGGGATTCTCTCCACGTGTTAGAAGAAGAAGAAGAAAAGAAAAAAGAAAGTGGTGGTTTCACGTCGGAAGTGGACTCGAGCTACCACTGCGGGCCGAGACACTTGGGTCACGGTGACCCTCCTTGTCGAATGGGGCACTCATCCGGTGCTACTGATAGTACCGTACTGATAGCTATACGCCGAGAAGGTTACGGTCGCGATGTCCAGCGGCACATGGTTGCCAAGTGCTTGCTGGGCCTGGCCACGCTCGGTTCAGCGACTGTCCGTACAGTACCTCTTCGAATAATAATCTGAGGCAGATTACGGGTGGTGGATTACCGACTTGCGTCTCACCTTCTCTCTGAGACAGACAGATACATCGATGGTGACACGTCTGACTGAGAATGGGGACTCGATCTGGCTTTCTGGTTGTGCGCGGGAAACTCGTAAACTGCGTGTGCACTCGCTGCTAAGTTCACGTTTGTCCGCATGCATTACCGTATTGAAGAGGTTTCAGATGAATGTGATCTTGCAGCGAGTGCACACGCAGTTTACCGGGACGGCATGGTGTCATGCTCGCGACATGGATGAGTGACGCGATATACGGCGGATGACGTTACTAGCGGTGGTCTCGCATGCGACTGGACTCCATCCACTTCCGCTGGTCTACATGCATCAATACCGTGAGTCATCTAGATGAAGCTCTTAAACACTCACCCACGGTACGTATCGTCGAGACAAGGTGGTGACTCCGTAGTGGACCACCAGCCAGACCCCAATGGTGTTGCAGCACGAGCGTACCGGTAGGCTGCTGCCCATCCCGTCCGTGTGATCTTCGTGCAAGCTGCTTGAGGTCTTTGGAGACATGGACCTGACGGCAGCCGAACGCCTCGTGCGGCTTGGCCTTCGCCTTGATCTCTCTGCTGCTGGGGTCGAAGGAGTAGCCATATCATCTATTTGTATTTTGGTCAAATATCTTGATTATATAGATAAATTTGATCATTTCCAATACCGGTACAAGATACCGGTACCGGTATTTGTTCAACCACAGCCCTTGACGCGCATCGCCAGACAGGCGGCATCGGCGATTACGCGTGCACCAAACCAAACATGGAGCTGTCGGTGACCGAGTCGATGATGGCGCTGGCGAACAGCGTCGTGCGCCCGACATACGCGAGTCTGTGGGCCGCTGCGCAGGCGCTGGACAGTGCTGAGGGCAGTGGAGCTGAACATGGTGGACGGGACGCGACGTCTGCGAGACAAGAGAGCACAGGCGACGAACAGGACGATGAAGAATTTGAGGACGAGACCGAGGAAGCTCGAGCCCCGGCAGGAGATACAAAGAGTGCGCAAGCGAAGCGCAAGGGCGCTGCAGGTGGTGGTGGACCTCGGCCACGACGGAGGCGTGTTCGTAACCAGAAGCCAACGTATCTGCTGCAAAAGGTTAGAAGGGTAGAGGAGACAAAACTGTGTCACCTCACGACTAACGACTAACGACTTGCTTCACGGACAATAGGAAGAGCGCGATACTCTGGTCGATGAAGCGCGTCTATTGGAGGCGCGGCTGGAGCTGCTGAAGCTGCGTGCGGGGCTGCCGACCGTGCAGGACCAGCGGTCGTTGGCGAGTGTGCAGGCTGCAAATTTCGATATCGAAGAGCAGATCCACGCGAACTTGCTGCGATTGGGACGATGCCAGGACATGCTCAGCCGCCAAATCGTACGTGGGTTCTCTATTACCCAGTGGCTGAGCGAATGATCTGACGATACTGATGATGACTGCATAGCAAACGACGCCTGTGAACCCCATGCGTACGTTCATCCACATGCCTCGTGATATGCCAGCGCGTCAAGCTCTTCTACTGTCGATGAAAGACATGAAGCTGCGTCGAGCGGAAGAGCTGGCGTTTGAGCGTCTCCACTACGTGGACCACACCAAGCCGTACATGAACGAAGAGCGGTTCGTGGACGACGACGGCGTCTACCACTGCAAGCGCTTCGAGATCGAGCAGTTCGAAGGCATCCAGAGTGTGCGGCAGGTGTACGACGCGCTGCTGTTCTTCCTGTCCAACGTCGAGATCAGTGTGACCGAGACGCTGGGCCATCTCACGATCCGTGAAGACGTCGACGAGTTCGACTCGACGATCTGGAACCACCGGATCATCGGCAAGAACACCGGAGGCTACACCGAGGACATGAACGTCGTGGGCTTCACGCGGTTCGACGAGCACTACGCTCCACGGATGGGCGCAGAGTTCGGTCTCGTGGCCTGCGACTCGGTGGACGTGGACGATCTGTACCCGTATCTACCACACGAGCGGGTCCGCAAGGACCTGACTGCCGCCCACACAGTGAGTTCCTACCAACGGCCCGACACTGGTGAGCTCGTGGTGGTTTTGAAGCGCTGTGTGTTCGTGGCTGCCCACCCACCGCAGTTCCCACTGTCGCGAAGTGCTGTAGCAGCCATGCGCGAGCAAATGACGACCTGGGCGCCCGTTATCTCCAAGCTACTGCGGGAGAAGCTGTATGGGGACGTGATGCACTGATTTGCGTTAAATAATGATATCGAGCAAACTCAAAACTCAAAACTTCAGAATCGTGGAGTGTTTGATGGTGCAAAAAGTGAACATCAAGGAGTGATGTTTGTTTTCTGGTTCTTTGGGTGATTGATTGGCGGATTAGACTGGCAAAGTCGCATTGCGACAATCGAAGCAGCGAATCCCCTCGAACCGACAGCGATGGCGTTCGATGGCGGCTCGAATATGGGCGTCTTCGCCGGCCTGGGCGACCACTTCCTGAGCTTATCAGACGCAGCGATGCTTCCGCTTTCGTTTGATGCTGACGTCGCCGAAATCGCGAGCTGGGCCGCGTCACGCGCGTCGTTAGAGCCTCCGCAAAGGCCGAGGACGAGTGACGAGTCGGAACACGACGACGAGACCGTCGAGTTCGCGTCTGCGCGCACGGACAGCGCCAGTGAGAGCGGCAGCGGCGGAGGCGGAGATGCTCATTCGCCTGAGGCGGACACACGGAGACGCAAGCGCGCCAAGGGCCAAGGCAAGCCCACAGCGGCCGTTAATGACAGTCTGATGGACGAGACCAAGACCCGCAAACCCACGTACCTCGTCAGAAAGGTGCGTACACGATAGCAGGGTGGACAGCTAGTATGGGTGGATATCTGACTGTTGGTGTGATGCTTTTGTAGGAGGAGAAGGACTCTCTGAACGACGAGATCCGTCTGCTGGAGGCGCGTCTGGAGCTGCTCAAAGTGCGTGCGGGTATCCCGACAGGCGAGCAGAAGCGTACTTTAGCGAGTGTCCAGGCGTCGAATTTCGAGATCGAAGAAGCCATCCACGCCAATCTGCTGGGCGTCGCTCGCTTCCACTCGATGCTAGCGCGGTATCTCCACTCGACGCCCGTGAACCCCATCAAGACCTCCATCCATTTGTCTAAGGACGTGGCTTCGCGTGCTGCTACACTGCGTGCCATGCGGGATATGAAGCTGCGTCGCGCTGAGGAAGTCGCCAACAACCGCATGCGGGACGCCGACGCCACGCGGCCGTACTCGACGGAAGAGCGGTATCTCTCGGACGACGGCACGTACCACTGCAAGCGGTTCGAGATCACGCCCTTCGTTGGCGTGGCCGGTGCTCGCCAGGTCTTTGACGCATTGCTGTACTACCTGTCGAATATGGAGATGAGCATCACGCAACAACTCGGCGACCTCACGATCCGAGAAGACATGAACAACGTGGACCCGACGACGTGGAACCACCGCCTCGTGACGGCCACGGAGAGCGGCTTCATGCAGGAGCTCAACACGGTCGGCTTCTCCAAGTTCACAGACCAGTACGAGAACGAAGACGGCAGTGGGTACGGCATCGTGGCAGCCGACTCGGTGGATGCTGATGAGTTGTACCCGTACCAGCCCAGCGAGAGAGTGAGAAAGGACGTGACGGCCGCCATCACGGTCAGCGAAGTGAAGAACCCGCACACGGGCGAGACCGTCGTGGTGCTGAGAAGGTGTGTGTTCCTGGCGCTGCATCCGGCGCAGTTCCCAGTGCCGACGAGTGTCATGGACGATATGCGCAACAACATCGCGACGTGGTGCACGGTCATGAACAAGAGTCTGCGCGACGCGCTGAATCCCATGCAGTAGAAGGCATAATTGCGAATCTGTATTCTATTATTCGACAATACGACCCGAAAAGTTCAGCTCTCGTATTACGGTAAATGGGACCAGAATTACCGTAATTTATGTCGTCTATCGTAGCAATCAGTCATTACCGTAAACTTTTAACGTAGATTTGCGCGGAACATCAACAGCAATCGCTGTGCTGTAATCGGACGTTCAATGAGACCATGGATTACGCGTGGAGAAGCGAGCAGCTTCAGAAGCCACGCACGGACGCGATGACATGCGAGGACCACAGCAGCTCACTCGACGTCCTGCAGGCAACGCCACACACATACAGAGCCGCAACGTAGACAACCAGCGGCCATGGCGGTCGGGCAGCAGCACGCGCAGAGGCGGCTGCGCAATGAGCACGAGCACGAACACACAGACAGCGGCAGTGACGGCGGCGACGACAGCGGAAGCGGACGGCGAGACGTTGGGCGGCGTGGGGGCGCAGAGGACGAAGGGCGTGGACTGCAGGCCAGTGGACGGAGGGAGTCGCGCAAGAAGCCCACGTACATCGCACGCAAGGTAGGATAGACCGGTGATCGTAGCAGTTTAGACGCTGGATGACGAAGGGTTTCTGTGTGTGTGTGTGTGTGTGTACTAGCAAGAGAAGAGCTCGCTGAATGACGAGATCCAGATGCTGGAGGCGCGACTGGAGCTGCTCAAGGTCAAGGTCGGACTGCCCACGGGCGAAGAGACCAAGTCGCTGGCTAACCTGCAGGCGTCGAACGCCGACATGGAGGAAGCCATCCACATGAACCTACTGGGCATCACTCGATTCCAGTCGCTATTGGCCCAGCACTTGGTTAGTCCCTAGTCGTGCTTTAGTATTGTGAGTCTTTTACTAATTCGAAACTGTAGCTGTCGACGCCAGTGGATCCGATCTCGACTTTCATCCACTTGACGCGCGATCCCAACGAACGCCACGCGACGCTGCGGTCCATGCGAGACGTGAAGCTGCGTCGAGCCACGGAGCTCGTGGCCGAGCGGCTCGGCGGTTTAGACCCACTGAAGCCCTACATGGCTGACGAACGGTTCGTCACCAGCAAGAACGTCTACCGCTGCAAGCGTGCCGACATCCACCAGTTCCGAGGCTTGGCCGGTGGCGCCCACCAGCTCTGGAACACGCTACTGCACTTTGTCACTCACATGGAGATCAGTATCACAGAGATGCTGGGCCAACTGCCCATCCGAGAGGACATGGACTTTATCGAGCCGACGCTGTGGAACCTCCGACGGGTCACTACCACAGGCGCTGGCTACGTCCAAGAGCTCAATACTGTGGGCTTTGCTCGGTTCGTGGACTCTCCAGTGGACGGACAGACGCCGTACGGGGTCTTCGCGGTGGATGCCGTGGACGTCGACGACTTGTACCCCTACACGCCCAGCAAGCACGTGCGGAAGGACGTCACGGCGTCGATTACAGTCACAGAGGAGCCCAGCGATAAGAACGACCCGCACTCGGAGACCGTCGTGGTGCTCAAGCGGTGTGTGTTCGTGACGATCCACACGCCCGAGTTCGTGCTGCCGACCAGCGTCATGGACGACGTCGTGGCCAGCGTGTCCACGTGGAGCACCGCCATGGCCAAGTTTCTCCACGACACGATGCCGCCTCCACAACGGGCCTGAGACGAGCTCAATATATTCAAAAGTTGATCCAATAAATAATACAATTATCATGCTTGAAACTACAATGAGCCGACTGACGATGCTGGGCTCGACCCCGCGCTGTTGGACTCGACGGCTGCAGTGCGAGCCGCCACCATAGCGGCAATGAGCCGCTCCTTGACAGCCAGAAGCATGAGCTGGTCCCACTGCGCGGCCAGCGTCCTCATGGGCGACTGGACGTCTTCACACGGGTCCATGACCAGACCTCGGTTGTGGCGTTTGATGAGCACCGACCGCACAAGCGTGGTCATGGGCTGGCCGTTGGCATCCGCGACTTGCTGGATGATCATAGTACTGGTCAGATCGTGGCGCACGCGTTCCCCAGGCACGTACGGGTACAGTTCGTCGGATTCGACCGAGTGCGTGACCATCACCGAATGCTCGGCCTCCAGATCGGCACACACACCGTGGGCAAAGTGCTGTCGAAACACGGCGACGTTGGCGTCGATGGTGATGCCACAGGCCTCGGTCGTGGACACGACGCGTCGCTGGGAGACCCGCGCGTCCGTGGAGGCGTCGACGTCGCTGTCTTCTCGGATCGTGAGGTCTCCGATGCGTTCCGACACGTAGATCTCGACATTTTGCACGTAGAAGCCGACGGCGTCGTGGACGTCACGTACGGAACACGGCAGTCCGCGGAACGGCGTGACGTCGAACTGCTGAAGGAACATGTCGCCGTCCTCGCTCTCGAACCACTCGGATGCGATGTGTGGACGCGACAGATCCAGAAAGCGACACCGCTCTAGCAACACCAGTCGCGCGTCGCGGATCTTGGGCGCGCTGTGCATCATCAGCATCCGACGACGAGTAGCGGCGTCACTAGGAAGGTGGATGGCGTCGTAGGCGGCCGACGCGTGGTGCGACATCTACAGGACAACAGAGTCCAAGTCAATAAAAATTGGCTTCGCACAATACATATTGGCACAGGTTAGACGCACAAAGTACGCCGACAGCAGCGAGCGCAGGCCGTTGAACGCTAGGTGCCGGTCTCTCAGGGCGGTCGCCACGGCGCGTGGGGCTGCTCGTTCGCGTGGTGCTGGTCGCGTAGCTTCTGCGTCGGCGAGTGCTTCACCGTCAGCGTCGTCGTCGGCCGCGTGGAGCGCGCGCCACTGGGCCTGCAGCCGCGCGAGCTCCTTCTCCAGCCGCTGCTTCTCCTCCTTCCGCACCACGAATGTTGACTTGCGCGGCCGCCGCTTGCTCTTGGCCGCGGGTTTGCTAGTCGTCGTCGTCGTCATATTGGTATTGGAGACGATAATGGGAAGGAGCTCTAGAGATGGAAACGTCTGTGAGAGACGCAAAGGAGGGTGTCGAGAACCTCTACTAGATGATATTCACGCGTCGCAGATTATAGAGACTGTGGAGGAGACTGCGAATAACCTCTGAAACTGGATGGGATACCAACGATTACCACAGTGCGAACAAACATCAACATACAGTCCACACGGTTGAGTCCTGGGAGTCTAACCTCGGAAGCTGTTGATGGCGGTCTAAAGACGACCAGGTCATTCTTCAATCTGCGACCTCCCGCCGACGAGACACCCATCCACACCACGCTCCATCTCCCTGTCTAACAGCATGTAGGTACGCTAGTGCTTGCTTTAGGTAAAATCCAATTTTCTTGTCATTCTCATGTTGTCCAATTGGTACGATGGCCGAGTGGTCTAAGGCGCTGGATTTAGGCTCCAGTCTTTCGGGGCGTGGGTTCAAATCCCACTCGTATCATAGTTTTTTCATTGGCGCAAAATTTCAGAAATATCAGCCAATCAGCATCACTCGTCTTCATCATAGCGCTCTGGCTGAACATCGGACAGCAAACAAATCATCAACGAAAGTGGACGTGAGATTCACATAATTTACATAAAATGAACATGGCTACACTAACTCATCCTTCAGAACTCTTCCACTGCAACGGGATTATTGGGCATGGACGACACCTTGTACTCGCGAAGATACTGGACGATGAGCGTCGACCATCGCGACGCGTGCTCCTGCAGCTTCTTCTCAACACTCGGCGGCAGTTGGAACCCGACCTCCAGCTCTTTCGTCAGCGTGCAGCTCTTCCACAGAACGACATTCTGATTCGTCTCTGGGTCGATGGCCTCGGAGACCACGTTCATCACTTGACAGTCCTTCCGTGTGCGTTCATGTGGTCGATACGGGTACAAGTCGTCTCCATCGATTGTCTCGTACGTGATCACGCCGTGACTGCCGTAGAAATGGGCAAAGCCTGCGAGGTTGAGCTCTTCGATACATCCAACATCCTCGGTCGTCGTCACAATGCGATGGTTCCAGATCGTCGGCTCGATATCGTCACAGTCTTCGCGTAACGTGAGCTGTCCGATCATGTCCGTTACAGTAATCTCCATTGTCGATAGGAAGTACAACAGCGCGTCGTAGAGCTGCTGGACGCTGTGGAAGTTGGGGAACTGGTGGATCTCGTACCGGTCGCAGTGGAATAACCCGTCTGCGCCAGTATACCGCTCTTCTTTCAGGTACTCCTTGGTCGGATCGATGTAGTAGAACCGCTCGCGGATGAAACGCTCAGCGCGCTGTAGCTTCATGTGCTTGAGGCTCCTCAAGATCTCGCACCGCTCGTCCATGTCGCGAGGGAGGTGGATATACGTGGACACCGGCGGCAGTGGAGACGACAGCTACGGCACAACAATCAATGTTGTGGGTATGATCATCTAGAAAAAGGTAGAGATATAGGGTGAGAGTAAGACACACCAGCTTCTGAGTCACGAGCGAATGGACTCGGCCAATCTCGAGTGTGTTGGCCACAATGCGCTCATCGAGGTCGACGCTCTGGGCCTCTGTCTTAGAGATAGCGACTCGATCTTCGCGTGATGGAAGCCCCGCCTGCATGCGCAGTGCTTCTAGTTGCTCTTCCAGAAAGGCCGCTTCTTCGAGGAGTTTCTCTCGCTCTTCCTGTTCCATTGCAGCCAATATCACGACGACTTAATCAGCCAAATGAGGACTAGGAAAAAGGCGGTCGATCAGGAGCTACGCAGGCGCACCTTCTGCAGGAGGTACGTGGGTTTGGGCTGGGCCGTCGCCTCGCTCCTGCGCATGGCGGGGGACGGAGGCGACGCTGCGGCCCATGAGGCCGCTCGCCCACGCGGACGCTTGTGCGCCATCGAGGAGGAGTTCGCTTCTGGTCTGATCCGCCCACTGCTCTACTGCTTGGACAGCCGCGAAGAGGCAGTCGCACACTCTGAAAATCAAAAGCTAAGCTAATCTATGATTACGCACCGTCTTGTCTTCAATAGCTTCGTCCATGTGGACGCAACATGCTAATCACAATGTAAATTAGCTTAGTTCACGATACCATCGTTGCCGCTCGAACAGCTCAGACCAGAATCAGGAATTCGGATTGGATTAGAACTCCATGGCGTCCAAGCGCCCGCGTAAGCACGCCGCCCCATGCGCTCGTCCGCCACCGCAGACGTGTAAGTCTGTGTGTCAGCCCAAGCCCACGTACATCCTCCAGAAGGTGCACTTTCTAGGCAGCTATACATGAAGCGCAGTACTCGCGAGTGGCTGACGAAGCTTGGGGACATTGTCAAACGGACCAGGAAGAGCGCGAGAAGCTACTACACGAAGCGGCCATACTAGAGCAACAGCTAGAGTCACTGCGCATGCAAGCGGGACTTCCATTGAGAGAGGAGAGAGCGGCCATGGCAGATGCGAAGGCTCAGGGTGTAGAGCTACAGGAGCTCGCCCTAGCCAACACACTCGAGATCGGCCGAGTCCACTCACTAGTAACGCAAAGGCTGGTACGTCTTACTGTATCTACTACCAGTACATCAACTTAGCTCATACTGACAGTGGCTGCTGTTGGATACGACGTAGCTGTCCCCGCCAGTGGCCCTTAACTCGACGTACATCCACCTTCCTCGCGACATGGACGAGCGCTGTGCGATCCTACGAAGCCTCAAGCACGTGACGCTGCAACGCGCCGAGCGGTTCATCGACAACCACTTCTACTACATCGACCCGTGTATGGAGTATCTCAAGGAGGAGCGGTTCACAGACGCCGACGGGTTGTTCCACTGTGATCGGTACGAGATCAACCAGTTCCCAAACTTCCAGACGGCCCAGCAGCTCCACGACGCGCTGCTGTACTACTTGTCCAACATGGAGATCAGCATCACAGAGACGATCGGACAGCTCACGCTGAGGGAGGACACGAGCGACAACGAGCCGACGATCTGGAACCACCGCCTCGTCACGACTGCCGCCGACGTCGGCTGTACGGAGGAGCTCAACCTCGTCGGCTTTGCTCATTTCTACAGGACGCATGGCGTGATCGCCTACGAGACAGTCGACGAGGATGATTTGTATCCGTACAGACCGCTGGAGCGTACGCGGAAGGACTCACAGGTGATGCACGTGGTCTGCGAGGCCTTCGACCAAGAAACGAACCGAAAAGTCGTGTTGCTCAAGAGCTGCACGCGGTTGAAGGAGCTGCCGGTGGGATTCCAACTCCCGCCGAGTATTGAGAGGAATCTCCACGAGCACTCGATGCGGTGGCCGCGACTAATCGTCGAGTATCTCCACGAGTACAAGGTCCCACACGAGGCTCCATCAGCAAGAGTGTTCTGAACAAGCCCATGGAAGTGTCTATCCGGAAGTGCTTGCCAAATCGAATGATTCAGGTTCCTGATCAAAATATCCCCTTTCTAACGTCGGCTCCTATTCAGGATGCCACATATACTACGCTACACTACACCATATACTACGCTACACTACACCAATCCGTTCACTTGGGCTCTTCAGAGGGCACCTTGTACGCGTGGAGATACTCGACCATGAGTCGGGACCAGCGCGTCGAGTGTTCATGAAGCTTCCTCTCAACGCTCCGCGGCAGTTGGAGTCCGACCTTGAGCTCTGTCGACATCGTGCAGCTCTTCAGCAACACGACCTTTCGCTTCGTCTCTTGATCGAAGGCTTCACAGGCCACGTGCATCACCTGCGAGTCCTTGTGTGTTCGTTCCAGCGGTCTGTACGGGTATAAGTCGTCTTCATCCACTGCCTCGCTGGCGATGACCCCGTGGTTCTCATAGAAGTGAGCAAAGCCCACAATATTGAGCTCCTCGACACAGCCGACGTCTTCTGCGGTCGTGACGATGCGATAGTTCCAAATTGTCGGCTCGATATCACTCGTATCTTCTCGCAGCGTGAGCTGGCCGATCATTTCCGTGACTGTGATCTCCATGTTTGATGTGTAGTAAAGCAACGCCTCGTAGAGTTGTTGCGCCGTCTGGAAGTTGGGGAACTGGTTGATCTCGTACCGATCGCAGCGGAATAACCCGTCTTCGTCTGTGTACCGCTCTTCCTTCAGATACTCCATACACGGGTCGATGTAGTAGAAGCGCTCGTGGATGAACCGCTCCGCGCGCTGGAGCTTCTCGTGTTTGAGGCTTCGAAGGATCGCACAGCGCTCGTCCATGTCGCGAGGCAAGTGGATGTACGTGGACATGGGGGCCACTGGCGGGGACAACTAGCGTCGTAGTAGTTACACAGTTAAGCAGAAGTCCAGTAGGGGAAATTGTGGTAGTGATACAGTGAAAAAACCTACCAGTTTTTGCGTGACAAGCGAATGCAAGCGGCCAACCTGAAGCGTGTTGGCTACGATGCGCGCGTGAAGCTCGACGCTCTGCGCCTCGGTCTCTATCGTAGCCACTCGCTCCTCTCGCGACGGCAGCCCCGCTCGCTTACGCAGTGCTTCTAGCTGCTCTTCCAGCGAAGACACTTCGTCCTGTAGCTTCTCGCGCTCTTCCTGGTGAGAAAAGACATCCATGTAATAGCGCTCGTCACAGGTCAATCAATACTCGTCCCCATGCGACGGCAATGCACCTTCTGGAGGACGTACGTGGGCTTGGACTCATACGCAGATGCGGAAGTCGTACGCGCCGTCCACGAGGCTGTGCGCTTGAGCCGCGCCATCGAACTCCACCAGGATTCTGAACTGATTCCTGCTTTGACCAGCCTTGAACTTGAGCAGCCACTCAAAAACTAAGCTAAAAGCTAATAAATTAGCTTCCAGATCACAAGCCCTCACAACAAGCCATCCACACGATGAGGACAGACTACTTCATACGATACTTCGTAGGACTAGTGTACACATTATGACCCAGCGGAGGTAGTGCAATGTTTGTACAAGGCAAGATAACAATAAGGATACTCCAGAGGATCATAGATAGATGGACAGCGACCGTGGTTTCAATCCTCGGTCTTCTTCAGAACGCCTCGGCTGGCGGCGGCGGCGCCTCGACGACCTTGTACTCGTGGAGATACTCGACTATGAGCCGCGCCCAGCGACTCGCATGCTTGTGGAGCTTCTTCTCAATACTCGGCGGCAGATCGAAGCCTGGCTTCAGCTCCGTCGTCTGTGTGCAGGTCTTGAGCACGACGATCTTCTGCTGGGTCTCTGGGTCCACGACCTCACACACCACGTGGCCCACGTGCGAGTCTTTCCGTGTGCGTTCCTGAGGTCTGTATGGGTACAGATCATCGTCGTCTACTGTGATGTACGTGAACACGCCGTGGGTCTTGTAGAAGTGAGCGAAGCCCACGAGGTTGAGCTCTTCGATGCAGCCGACGTCCTCGGTCGTCGTCACGATGCGGTGGTTCCAGATCGTCGGCTCGATATCGTCCGAGTCTTCACGTAGTGTGAGCTGTCCGATCATATCCGTAATACTGATCTCCATCGTCGATAGGAAGTAGAGCAGCACGTCGTAGAGCTGCTGTGCTGTCTTGAAATTGGGAAACTGGTTGATCTCGTACCGATCGCAGTGGAACAGACCGTCTCGACACGTGTACCGCTCTTCTTTCAGGTACTCCATACACGGATCCAAGTGGTACAGACGCTCGTAGCAGAAGCGCTCGGCCCGTTGGAGCTGCGGGTGCTTGAGGCTCCGCAGCATGGCCCTCCGCGCGTCCATCTCGCGAGGCAAATGGATGAACGTCGACAACGGCTTCAGCGGCGGCGAGAGCTATAGCATAATCACAATAGATGAACACATACCACACAAAGAGGTCACAGGCTTCTAGTGTATTCTATTCCAACTCACCAGCTTGTGCGTGACGAGTGAGTGCATTCGTCCGATCTGGACCGTGTTGCCCACGATGCGCTCCTGCAGCTCAAAGCTTCGCTCCTCGATCTGTGTGATGGCGGCCTTGTCCTCTCGCGATGGAAGACCCACGCGCTTGCGCAGCTCCTCCAGCTCGTCCTCCAGCACGGCGACCTGCTCTGCCAAACCGTCGCGTTCCTCCTACAGTTCGAATACCACTTTGGATGAGCTTCTGAAGTTTGTCGACGCGAAAAAGACCGTCAGAAAGACGTACTTTCATGAGGATGTACGTGGGAATGCGCGCTGTCGCCGCCGTGGCATCGACGTTGTGCGATGATGACGTGGGCGACGCCATGGACGTGGCACTGCTACGTGCGCGCGGTCGCTTGTCCGCCCGCGCCATCCTTGTAACGGAGCTGCTGGAGGCGCACGGTGCTTCGAGATGTGCTGCTAATGGTGTGTGTATTTGGGTTCTGTGGGACAGCTGACAACCATCACTCTGTGGCTGGTTTCCGAAAGCTAAGCTAAGCTAGTATATCTCAGAGCTAATTCTGGGATAGCCGAAGGATGGTACAGCCCAAACAGGCTTATTTGCGTATCTTGAGTCTTCTGTTTAAGGACATTGAATTACGTAAGATTAGTAGACGGGGTGCTGTAACCAACAATGTCGTTGTCTGCAGACGTTTATGTTCCGTTAGACACAAAACCGAGGAAGTGGGTGAAATCAAAATTTGAAGCTCACCGGTTTAAGGACGATATAATTAGGGAAAATTCCAAAAGGTGACACAA
>JAADXE010000198.1:0-41345 GCA_023337545.1 Pythium coloratum
ACGTCGCGCTGCCCGAGCCCGAGTGTCTCTTCCACATCGACTACTTCCGTGAGGACCCGTCGCCGTTCTTCCAGCTCGTGCAGAACGTGTTTGGCGACTCGCCGACGCCGTCGCCCACGCATCGTTTCCTGAAACTCCTGCAGGACAAGGGCAACTTGTTGCGCGTGTACTCACAGAACATTGACGGCTTGGAGACTATCGCGGGCGTGACCAAGTACATTCCGTGCCACGGCAGTTTCGCCATGTCCTCGTGCATGCGCTGCCGTGCACGCGTAGAGACGCAGACAATTCTGCCAGTCATTCAAGCCGGCGTGATCCCAACGTGCTCGGCTCTCAACTGTCGCGGCGTTCTCAAGCCAGAGATCACGTTCTTTGGGGAAGTTCTATCAGACAACGTGAGTACGAGCATTACGAAAGACCGACTGGAAGCCGATCTGATCCTCGTCATGGGCACGTCGCTCAAAGTGTCGCCTGTTGCCGAGATCCCGAGCTTCGTGCCACGCCACATCCCTCAGGTTGTGATCAACAAGATGCCGCTGAAGAAGAAGAAGCTCAAGACAGACAAGGAGGACCCGCAGCCGTTCGATCTGCAGATTCTAGGCGACTGTGACGCCATCGTGCAGTTGCTGTGCGACGAAGCCAAGTGGAAACTACCCACTGAACAAGGAGGACAAAAATCACCACAGCTGACGAAGAAGGCGAAAAGTGCGAAACCCAAAGTCCAACTCACGGAGCACAAAGAGCTCAAGCGCGTCTGTGTGGGCGAGTGCGAGTGTGCCGGCGTGCCCGATGGAGCTCTCTGGGGGAAGCAGTCGGATCAGCAGAATGGCAGCCAGTCCCAAGACGAGGAAGCACAAGTCGAAGTGGTCGCGTGGTGAGTAAATAGCTTCTCACGTGTGGTTCCTGGTGGGTGGGACGCGATATTAACTCTGATCGTCTTGTGCCCACAGTGATTTCTGCAGCGAGACCATTGGGACCGACGCCACCGTCCACAGTTGCACGTGAGTCTCCACCTCTGGCTTTGAATCGCTGCAGTACCGGTATTCTCATGCTGACTGTGTGCACTGTTACAGTGACTGCTTCAACTACGACCTGTGTGCCACGTGCTTTCCAGAGGCACGAGAGAGCCATTTTGGCGGCAAGCACTCATTCCAGAGTTCCAAATGACCACTTTTCACGGCTTAAGTCCACACCACATCACCCGTCTTACTAATTACAACCCCAACTGCTGATTACTCCACGTCTCTCTCGGTCTCTCTCTCTACTGCTTGTCCTCTATTCCTCATGCAGACGTGACGTTATCCCACGTGTTGGGTTCGTAGAGGCCGATCATGACGCCGTCGGGCGATCGCAGCGCCGCCACCTACATGACGATATCCACATACACACCCAGAGCATCACGTCAGACACTAGTCGCAATTCTACTCGTCAGTCCACTCACTAACCACAGCTCACCTTGCCATGGGCTGGGTACTTGATGGGCCCGTCCATGATGGCACCTAGCATGAGCAGCCGCGGCACAGCCTCGCTCAAGTCCTGGATGTCAAAGTTGAGGAACGGCGAGTAGCCCGTGGAGCACGCGGCTTCGCTCTGCGCCAGCTTCACGCACAGCGGCACGGACGAGCGCGTGTCGAACTCTGCAAATGTATCGGACGCACGCAGCAGCTTGAGGCCGAGTCCTTCCTCGTAGAACTGGCGCGAGCGCGCGAGATCGCGGCTCAGCACGAGCACTTGGCGCAGCCGCATTTTCGTCTCGTGGGCTCTTGGAAATGAGCAGCTCAATTGTGGTTCTCCTTTTCAGCCAATCATCGTGCGATTGTGTTCTTATCAGAAATGTGGTTGAATAACGGTACGGATTTGTCATCGGTAATTTCGGGTTTTTCGAACGTCTAACAGATAGAGGAAACTTGAAGTGGACGCACTCACGAGGAGCTCTAAATCAAAATGGAGGAGATCACGGCGATGGCGCTACACGCGACAGCAACTGACAAGGCAGCCGCGCTGCTAGCTGGCTTTGTCGTTGGCTTGGCCGTGGAGTTGCTGGTCGTAGAGTTGCTAGCCGTGACCTCAGTGGCCGAGCCCGAGCTCGAGCTGTCCTCGGCGTCGCTGGACTCGGTGGTTTGCTCATCCTCCGTCGGCAGGCGGCCGGCCGAGCCACTCGTCGAGTCGCTGGCCGATGGAGTCTGCGTGGGCTTCTTGGTGGTAGGAGCCGGCGTCTTGGTCGTCGGTTTGGGCGTCGAGGTCGTCGGCGCTGGCGTGGTGGTGTTGGCAGCAGGCGCAGTCGTCGTGGCGCCGCCGCCGGCCGCACAGACGAGCGCGATCTCCGTCTTCTTGTAGGCCGTGTTGCACTTCTGCTCGCCGGCGCATTCTTCGGTCGAAAGCAGTGGCACGCAGAGCATCCAGCACGTCGATCCGTCGTACGTGGTGTCGTCACACTGGCAGTGCTTCTCGCACACCGCCTGGTCGGCAGCGGCCTTGTGGTTGCATGTGATCTGGCATGTGTCTGGGACGTCAGCGTCGATGGAGGTAGCACGAAGCGTGCAGCCAGTCTTGAGCACACACTTGTTGTCCGAGGCCTGGAGGCGGCGGTTTGGCGAGCAGGCCACAGAGGCGAAGCCCATGTCAGCGGAGGACGCAGCGTTCTTCAGGTAGCGAGTCGTCTGGTTGGCGAACTCGCCGTAGGTGAGGCCAGTGTTGGCCATTACATGGTCCTCTGAGAGCAACACCATCTTACCGAACCACGCACGCAGCGACTTGTGCGAGTCGTCGCCGTAGCTGAGGCCGCGAGGGTACTGCATGCCGTGGGTCACAGCGTGGAGCTTTGGCGTCGTGTGGATCCACGTGTTGATGCCTTCTCCGAGCATGAGCACGAGCTCGTCAGCCTGCAACATCGGGCGCACGGTCTTGCCTTCGGCCGTCTTGATAAGCAGACCGGCGTCTTCACTGCGCGTGTGGCGGGACACGACAACACCCGAGTCCTGGACGTCAAAGTATTCCGGCGCCGTCATGGCGATCATGAGGCCGTTGTCCGTGTGCATCTCCAGCGACAACTGCTCGATGCTCTTGGCTGGCGTCGACAGCGAACGAGAGGCCTTGTACGCGTGGAAGTGGTCCAGGTGCAGGGACTCAGCCATCAGCTCGTGCGCCGACATGCTCGTGGGCTTCTTGTGGAGCTGGCGACGCGCGACCTGAAGCGCCTTGGAGGCGTCAAGCGCACGGCCGACACTCGCGACGGCGGTCTCGACCACGCGGCTGAACTTGTGGTACACCTCCTGGTATCCTGGGCAGGTCTCGACCGTCTCGATGCCCGAGTTGTCGAGGCGGCGACCGGACTCGGTGCTGATCGTGTAGCGCTGCGTGCCGTCCTGGAGACGGCGGTGGAGCAGGAACTCGGCGCCGTGGCTCTTGGCGTGGACGGCGCACGCCGCCGCCTTCTGCAGGTACTCACTGCGCAGCGCCGCGAAGCCGGGCACGTTCTTGAGCGCGACGATGCCGTCGTGCTGCATGGCGTCGAGCAGCGCGTGCGTGTTGCTGTAGAGCTGTGTGTAGTCCACAGCAGGCACGCTGTAGGACGGTACGTCCGTGGCGTGGGCGACCACGGCCAGCAGCGCAATGGAGACGACAGGGAGAGAGAAGACGCCGACCATCGTGGTGTGTGATGGAGCGTTCAAGAGGCGTCGAATTGGGTAATGAACGACGGACTTCCATGCAGCGGTAACATGGAGAGGGATGACGTGGATGGAAGGAGGGTGGACACCAGAGGCAACCACCATACGGTAGGTACGATACTCCCCAGCACCATGGATCTTGAAGCGCCATACGTACGGTGGGCAGGTTCGTGGCGGACAGACGAGGCATACGAAAACCAAGTCAAAAGCCACCGCAAGCGATGAGCTCCAGTCGGCAGCGGCTGGTGTGTCACTTGGCCGCCTTTACGCGATTCAGGTCGTCACTCACTGAAAATTCCAGGATCACGGTAGTGCATACTTGACCTGGGGTTTCTCTACACATACAAATATCAAGATTAAGATAAATTTCCAGTGCAGAATGAAACTGTCTGACCGCCAGAATTTGACCTCCTGGAAGAGAGTCGGCAGCTTCTTCAACTGGATTGTGAAGCAGCGCGCCACTTGAAAATGGGCGCCATTTCGTCCAACGCACGCGGCGCCAAGTGGCCCAATGCACGCAGACACCACAGTGGAACTGTATGCTAATGAGCGCATAGTGGCCCGCATCTTCGCGGTGGATGACTGCCATTGATGGTCGTATCCATACAGTACGACGCCTCAACTCCTGACTCGTTCCAGCACAGAAAGAACCACATGATCAAACTAAACAGATCTCACCTGGACGCGGTAAAGGCCCACACAGGCCGCTGTATTCCCCACTACCATGCACTTTCTTGTCATCTAGGATCTTGCGGGTGTGAGCAGCTCACAGACACAGCTCCAAGTACGACCGCGAGTACGAGTTGATGCCGTCGTCCTGGATCGCAGGATACGCGGGCGTGAGTCCGTCCTGCGCGTACATGTACAGCGAGTTGTAGATCTTCCAGTAGACTTCCCGCACGCGACGCGCTGGGTGGAACAGACCCTGCAGCGTGTACTGCAGGATCACATGCGGACCGAGAGCGACGCGGCAGCCCTCGATGGCTTCGAACACGGCGTTGATCACGTGCGGCGACGTCTCGAAGATGTTGGGCCACACGTAGTTGAGCAAATGCAGGATCGCATCCTCGCAGCCCAGTCCAGAGACGCCCAGCGCGATATGCTTGACACACGCGCACGCCGTCTGACGGTGGACGAGATCACGGTCCATGAGCGCGTCTTGCAGCAGCGGCGCGACCGCGTATATGTAGTCCTTGCCCATCTTGCCAATGTACTCGAACATGAATGAAAACGCCTTGAGCACACCATTCTGCACGTTCAGCTCCGGCACGCGGTACTCACTCATGAGCGCTGGCACAACTGTGAATGGCGAGCAGGTCTCGGCAACAATGGCGATCGCGACGGTCGTACACACTCGGTTCTGACGCTCTTGCACCTTCAGGTTGTTCAGCAGTGTGTGAAGCACGTCCTGCGGACCGATAGCCTTGGCGATGTAGCCGAATGTGTTGACAGCAGCACGGCGGATGCCCTTCTTGTGCGCCTTCAGCATGTCCAGCAGCTCAAAGCAGATACGCATCCACTCCTTCGCTGATACGAACTCGGCACCGCGATCGGCAATGCGGCCGACCAGGTCAATGCAGTTCTCCTGGACCTTTTCGTGACGGTTTCTCAGAATCGGCGTCAGACGCGGGAGCAGGTCCTTGATCGGCGGCGTCATCTTGGTCATACCGATCACATTGACGATGGCCTTGAGCGCACCGAGAATGCTGCCGAGCACCTCCGGGTACTCTTCTCCTAGGTACTCGTACAGGACGACGCCCATGTGGCCCATGAGCTGCTCTTGGTCACAGAGCTTCATCACAACCGCGATGCGGCTGATCAGATCGGCGGCTTGCATGCGTACCTTGGCTGGCTTGTTGTTGAGTCGCCACTTGATCGTTCCGCAAATCTGCGGGAGGTAGTTCTTCGCGCGGACGCCCAACGCGTTCACCACAATACCAAAGCCGTTCAGCATGACAAACGTGTCATCCGACGTCTGCTCCTGGAACGCGTACAGGATGCCGTCGATCAGCTTCTCTTCAAGCTCCGGACCAATATCCGAGGCTCCGAGGTTCGAGATGACCTTGTGGATCGCCTCCATGACCATGCGACGGTACGGCTCACTCTCATCCTTCAGGTCGTCCACCACACGCGAAATGATCTCGCTCGCACCGACGTTGTTCGCGAGCTCCACCGTCGTCTCCACAAGCTGGCGGTAGTTTCGACGGTCCAGCGCCATTCGCCGCACCCAAAAGTGACGGAAGAACGGTGGCAGCACGTGCTCCTTCACGTACGCAGCTTCCACGCCTTCGGTCGAGACACACTGCTTCACCACCTTGAGCACGATCTTTTTCATCTCTTCATCCGGTGACTGGAACTCGCGGATCAAAATGGGCATCACCTCGCGAGTAAAGTAGTTCGCGTAGTGCGCGTCCATCAACGGGATGATGAAGCCGATCGCCTTCAAGAATGCCGCGAGACCCTTTCCGTGGTGCTTGCGGATGCCACGACCGAGCGGTCGCAGCACCGAGTCAAAAGACTCGATACCGTACGGGAACGCCGACTCCGCCAACGCTGCCAGTGCCAATGCTGTAATCGTGCGCACCTTCTGCTCATCTTCCAAGCCGTGGGCGATGATCTCAACGAGATGCGTCAGGTGCGGAAGCACGGCACAACCCATGAGAATAGCGATCTGCTGCACGATCTTGATACCGGTGTGGCGTGCCTGCCACGACTTGGTCGACTGGCACACAGCCTTCAAGAATGGCAACAACGCTGGGATGCCGAGGGCCGAGGCCACGACAGCGAACGCGCGCGCTGTTGTGTTACGCACGTACTCGTCGTCAGTGTCGATATCCGGACGCATCGTCGAGATCATCGTCGCGAGACCCGCAGCCTTGGCCAGGTTCGACACAATCTCACGGCCTTCAACACGTGCGTAGTAGTCTTCATCAATGAGCAGTGGTTCAATCACGACCAAGATCTTGTGGACGTACGGCCGCACGAGATCATCGAGTTTGTACAGCACGCGGTCGATCACCTTCACCAACAAGTGGCGCTCCTGGTCTTCGAGCGTAGGCGACATGAGCAGCGGCAGAATCTGGTTAAACAGTGGACCAGCACCAAACTCACGGGCCTTGTCCGAGATCTGGCGCAGAGCCGACTTGCGATGCGGGGGCGTGCCGTTCTTGATCTTCAGCAGCAGCCGCATGATCTTTCGTTCCTTGGCGGCCTCCGTGTCGAGCGAGTCCTCATCAACTTCGTCCATGAGCTTACCGAAGTATTGGTAGTCCTCTGGCTTAATGAACGGCATCGAGCCATCGCCCGAGGGAGTCATAGGCCCAAGCCCGTAGTCCTCGCGTTGTGGCGTCGCCTGCATCGCGAAGCCAGGAGTCTGTCCCATCGGCGTCGGCGTAGCGAGCAGCTTCCGTGACGGCGTGCGGATCGGCACGTACGACGCTGGCGGATCCAAGATCTTGTAGCCCGTCGCTGGGAACATCGCATCCAGTTCGTCATCCGACCACGGACGGTTGCGCTCTTCGATCTCGTGCTCCAGACGCAGGCGCTGGGCCATCTCGGGCGTTAGGTTGCCGCTCATCACGCCCGCCGCGATGGATCCGCCGGGCGTCATGGGCTCTGTGCGACGCATGGGCGTCTTGTCTGCCGCACCACCGGCCATCGGCGTCTCATCCCAGCGAGACCGCTTGCCGCCAGGCGCAGGCGTCGCGCTTCCGTCCAATGCCGCCGGCGTCATATCCCACTTAGAGCGTCCTGGTGTCGCCGTCGCGCTGGCTCCGTTGCCCACGGGCGTCGCGTCCCATCGATTCTTCTTGAGCGAAGCCGCCGCTGGAGTCGCGTCCCAACGGGACGACCGCGTGGGCGTCGGCGCGCTGGCGTCCACAGTGGCGCTCGTGCTGGCTGAGCTGGCTTCCGACACTGTGTCCCACTCCGACTCCTCGCCGTCCGTCTTGGTTTCGCCGCCAGTGCCTGGGTCGTCCCAGCGCATGCGCTTGCGGCGTCTTGCCGGCGTGGCATCGCCGTCGCCGTTGGCTGTGGTGGTCTGGCTCGACGCCGCTTCCTCGCTGCGCTTCTGCTGCTCCTCCTCTTCCTTCTGCTTCTTCTGGATCTTGCGCAGCACTTCGTTGCGTTCCGTGTCCAGTCGCTGGCTCTGCATGATCTCCTTGTACGATCTCTGCGGCGTCTTGCCGTCAAACGCGTCCCCACGCTCTGGCGAGAGCATGCGATCGAAACGGCGCTTGCGGTAGTCATTCTCACGGTCGGCAATACGCGTGTTCACGAGTCCAGAGCCGTTCTCTTCGCGTGCACTGCTGGAAAACGGATCGTAGTTGGCATCCACGAGGCCGTCGCTGGAAGAGTCGTCGGCCTGGAGCCCATTACGGCCCTTAGTGGACGCAAACCCACGGCCCTGACGCAGCGCCTTTATCTCCTGTGTCTCGTCATCATCCTCGTCACCGTCGTCCACGACTGTCGACGAAAAGCCTGCGTATTTGTCGGCGCCATTGCCGGTTCCACCGCCGTAGATGTCCTGGTCGAAATGACCTGCTGAGGCCAATCCGACCTTGTCTTCGCCGCCAGAGGTCATCTTCGATAGAGAAGACGAAGGTCTATGTGTGTATGCTGTTGTAGAGTGTCGTGGCGTTGATCTAGCGCTTGTTCTGGACGCCGCTAGTGACGCTTCACGTAGCTTTGAGCTTGCTGATCTTCCGCGCTTCTTCGCTTGCCACAACCAAACAAACGCCCTATCGCCCTTGCCAATCGAGGTTTATTCTGATCATATCGAGGTTTTAGATATTTCCAGCGCTGGTGTGGTCCACAATGACGTGTATACCGCATTATGTCGTTGTCTTCAGCTTCTTACCCTGTTTTGGTAATTGACTGTGTTGGTTTCCTGAGCCGGTGGCGTCTCAGAAATCCGCGTCTCAGAATTGTGGCGTTGACCTGAGGAAGAAGGCGAGCGAGCGAGTTGAGCTGTCGACGAGCGGGTGGCGTCGGCAAGCGCTGATGATGCCACTCTTCGATGAGTGTCCGTCCGATTGGCTTTGTTGCTTGGCTGGACTGCAGTGACTTCCGCGCAGACACGCGGTGTCTTCACTGGGCGTTTTCTCGAAGCTGCGAGTGTAAAACCCAACGAAATGTTCGAAAATCGACCATGTCCATGTCACATGCGTACTCTATTTCAGCCAATAGATGCGGTTAGAATCTTCAATATCGGCTGATGATTGGTGGAAATCCGTCGACGTGTTCTCCTTTCTTCTGCGGTTCTTTGTGGCTGCACCCATGATGAGCAGCTCAACCGGCCAAGCTCAAGATAGTTTCGACCTCTTCCACAACTAAAGTCGCCACGACAGGAGAAGATCAGAAAAGAAGAAACCAAGCAGCCATCACCAAGAGGGAGCTAGCTACACACGCAGACAGATATGGTGCTGGAGAACGACACGATGAAGACGCAGCAGCAGGAGCAGACGCTGCAGCGCAAGGAGGCGCCGGAGGAGGAGAGCGAGAACCAAGCGGAGGAGCAGCACGAAGTGAAGAAGCGGTCGAGTTCGTACCGCATTCTGGGTACGTTCCATTCGCCTGCCGATGATGAAGCCGAAGAGGAGGAGGAACAAGAGGAAGATCCGATGGCCTGGGCGGATCTGGAGGCGTTTGGCGGCACCAAGAAGACACTCGAGAAGAAGCCGAAGCCGCGAAAGCTGACGCCGGATGAGGTGCGCGATCAGCTCAAGGAGCTGCATGAGATTGAAGGTAAGATGGCCGAAGCACGGAAGGAGAAAACATCGAAGAAGGGCATGATGGACACAATCGCTTGGCTGAAGAAGCACCAGGAGGAGTCGGATGCCAGCGTCGACAAGCGCCGCATCCAGCGCTCGTCGCCGTTTGTGCGGTCTGTGCTGGACTTTTTCCAGTTTGGCGGCTCTCGCAGTCGCCACAACAGTCGCATCAGCAAGGACAAGGACAACAACGCTGCTTCAGGAGAAGAGGAGCTTCCGAGTCTACACGCTCCGTGGGGTCAAGCCGCGCTCGACGTCGACTGGACGGAAGTGGGCTTCGCTCTTCTCAACCAGGCTTTGCTGGACGATATTGTGCGCGTGCGACCCGTTGTCCAAAGCGCGGAGCTCCTCAGCGCGTCTCCACAAGCGATTATCGCGCTGGCCAAGTGGCTTCGGCTGTTCGATCAGCACGTTGACCACGTGCTCACGCTGAAGGAGTATCTTCTGGAGGAGCGGACATTGCTGGCTGGTGTGGGCTACAAGGTCACGACGCTGTACGACATCTACAAGGAGGCACTGAGCGTTGCGCTTGAGAAGATCCACGGGGACCGCCGTGAGCTGGGGGACGCGATCCTACGCGTGTTCATTGACCTGGAAGCCATTCTCAAGGACGAACAGGACGCGGTCAAGGAGGTCATCGCGCAGACACTCCAAGAAGACCAGGAGTATGAGGCACTCAGCAGCGTGTTCCAGAACCTGAGCGACGACGAAGCGTGCGGTGTCGTCGTTGCCAAGTTACTCGGGTGGATGAAGAATTATGCGTTAGACGACGAAGCTCAGGCGTTTGTGGCGCTCTTCGACGAAGACGTCAAGGACCGACTGGCAGGCGAATGGATGCGGCAGTACGCCTCGTACCTCGAACTGCTGGACGAGTTTTCCGTCAATTTCGAAGGCTCACTGTCGTTTTTCACGTAAACCCAAACGCTTCCGCGTCTTCCTATTCATTAATACACGCAGAAACTACGTCACTCACTATTTGTCTCCCTTTGCTGAAGAAGTCGTCGGCTTGGGTGGAGCGTAGGACACCGCATGACGCAGATCCACACCGTTGAGTCGCACACAACCGAGCACTCGCTCAGGTAGCTCGAGCGATGACTGGGCTTCGATCACGAACGCCAAGTCGATCACAAGATCACGTGCGTAGCCCAGCAGCATCTTCACAATGCCACTCGCCACCGTTGAGCTGCCAATGTCGTAGTCCACTTCGAGGTACTGCTTGCCTTGGTGGTACGAGTGGTTGACCTTGGTGCCCAGGATCGCCGGTGTCGAGCCCACGCCTTCACGGATGGACCACGTGCCCTGCACGATGCGCGGGATGAGCTTCAGTCGCTTGGTGCGGTACTCATCACTGGGGCCACGGAAAAAGTCGTGGCACAGATCGGCGAACACCGAGTTCTTCTTGAGCTCAGCCGGGTTTCCAGGCGTGAAGTATAACACCAGCGAGAGGTTCGGCGGCCCTGGGAGCATGAAGTTGATGATGAACACCAACGGACAGTCCGCGAGGCCTTGCTTTTCAAACGCTGACAAGCCGATATCGCGGATCTTCTCGTGACTAGGAGCTCGAAGTAGCTCGACGCTGATCAGTCGAAATGCCTGCGGGGCCGATCGCACTTTCGTGTGCGACACAAAGTACTGCGGACCACGCACGAGGAAGCTCGAGGCGTCTGGCTCACTCCAGAACTTGGGAGGAAGCCCATTCTTCAGTGTCAAGTCCGTGCGGTAAGGTTCGAGCATGGGGTGCTGGACTTCCGAGACTATAAGCTGACTGGAGGACGAAGACGCCAGGCCCAGGTCTGCTTTAGTGCCGGTCGTATCGGTGCTGGAGACGGCAAAAGGCCGCGGTGTCGTATCAACGTTCGGCGACAGTGCAGTGAGCGCAGTGACCATTTCGAGGAAGTACACGCCGTACGCGTGCATGTAGTACCACGAGCGCGCCATCGAATAGTCGATCCAGCCCTTGGGGTTCATCTGGACAGTGAGCGTGACCCAGCATTCCTCAAACTGGTCATCCGCGTGGACGCGTGGGGAGATGATGAAACCCCCACCAAGGACAGAGCCACGCACGGCCTTCGATGTGCTTGACGTCGGACACTCGCCGTGAGTCGTCGACTGGAAGCAGATAAAGTACGACGCGTCTTGCTCTTTGCGCCAGTATCGCAACAGACACAAGTCACGCGCCTCAACGTACACTGGCCACAGATACGTGGGCGCGAGCTTCCAGTACACCACGTCGCTATGGTCGCCAGTGTTTTCTTCCAGGACTTGTGCTTGCTGCAGAACGTGGTTGAGGCGGTAGAAGCTGCTTTCCGTGTTCATGAGAAGGTCGAACACTTTCTTGGGTGAGGCCATGACCTTCACACTCGTACGAAGCGCTGGTGGCGGTGTATTCTTGGCGACCAACGTGGTGTTGAGCTGCGACTTCTCGACGTCCACACGCAACTTGGAAGTGAAGTCGTACAACCGCCACGACGTTTCTTGAGAGAAAGTGGCGGACGTTCGAAATGTCTTAGCGATCGATCGTGGCAGCGTGCCAAAGGAACCAGCACGTGGCCGCCCCTGGGTCTTCAGTGAGCCTCCACGCGTCACCGATGATATCGAACCAGTCGAGACAGAGGCAGATAGCGGAGGCTTCCCCAACGAAAAGGGCGGTGCATTCTTCCGATGAGTGCCCACAGTTGAACTCGACGACGATGGAACGCCCGGCAGAAGGAGACCTGTCGAACTGGTTGTTGAGGAAGGCGCGTCCACATATTCGCTGTCACTGCCGTCGTTTGACGTGTGGTACTGGTGCTCGTGGTCTTTGTCCATGTACCAATTGAGGTACCGCTTCCACTGTTCCTCGGCTTGAGCGATGCACTCGAGAATGCTGTTGCGCCACCAGATCGCAGTCTCCAGCGACTCGGCCGCCAGCGCGATGGGGCCTTTGTTGCGGTTCTGGACGATGATCGTGCCGGCCGCACCGGCACTGGCAGCGGCTGCAGCACTCATGCCCATGCCCATTCCGATACCAACGCCGGCCAGACCACCGGTGAGAACCACTGCCGTCGCCGCCGTCGCAGCCACAGCGGCGGCAGCCGCACGGCTACGGAATCTGCGCGAATTCGACTTCTTCACCGCTCTTGGGTCGAGGTCATAGTCGTTCACACTGCCTGTAGCATCAGGAGACGCCGGCATTTCCAGCGACGCCCCCGTCGCACGAGACGTCTGCACCAGCAACTGCGACGAGCTCACCATTGGCGAGTTCTCGACTTGCAACGCCGTAGCTGGCGTAGAGCCATCATCCGCTTCATCAGTGCCAGCGTGAGTCAAGTGGCGGATACGGAATGTGAACAGGGGTTTGGTCTCAATCTTGCTGGGCGACTCGCGCACCTCGTCCACGGTCGTGCCAGGTCCGAGAATATACCAGCCACGCGGCTCTTTCTCGCCCTTCTTGCGGAAGTAGCACAGGTAGTGTGTTCCATTCGGTGTCGAGCGGATCATAAAGTACCGATCACGCCACAGATTCACGTGCTGGCCTTTCTTGCGTAGCCATCCTTCCATCCGGATCTCACCCGACTGCCAAGTCGTGCTGTGGAGACCACCCGCGTTCAGCGGACCAAATCCTGGTGCCGTGCCCGTGACAAAAGAAGACGATGCAGTCGTACTGCTAGACAGTAGAGTCGTACGCGGCACGCTGGCGTTACTGTTGCCAGAAGACGACGCAGGCTGAGATCGAGCTCCTTCCATGCTGCGGACTTGGCGGTCACGCTCCTTGATCACCTCTTCGACAAACTGCACGAGCTTGGGCTTCAGTGCTTCTTTCACAATCGCATCGTCCACAATCGGCAGCGAAGGCGACAGCATCGGACGCGTTGCGTGCTGAGACGACATCTCGGTGAGCTGCTGCTGGCGTTTGCGATCAAAATCGACGAGGAGCTCTTCATAGAACACGCGACAGCGGTCCGTGAAGCCTGCCTCTCGTACGTTAATCGATAGATGCGGCGCTGACGCGTACACGCTGAGATAGAGCTTCTGGAGCGCCTTGAAGATGACTCTCTTGCCGTTCTCGCGACTCGCGTAGGACGCGGTGATGTAGTCGGTGCAGATGATGTCGAGCAGCATATTCAGGCGGTCGCCGTCCAGCAGAATGTCCGGTAGTGCCATGCCGGCCATCGCGCCGCCGCTGGCACTCCCATGGGGACCAGCGCTGTGCACAGATCCCTCCATCGTCGTCACCGGGTCTGGTGCTTTATGGGATTCCTGATGACGGTCGCCGCTTCGTGTCTCCCGGACGTGAAGGTGAAGTCAACATGACGGGTGGGTTCCTCGTTCCAAAAGACGGGTTCCAAATCGCGGGTTTGTTGTCGGTGCTGACCCGCGCGTTTTCCTTCTGGTGCATTGGACCTCGTCGTGCAAAAATGGGTTTCTGCCTTGCAAAGCCAAACCCATTAGCCATGTGGGGAACCTGGACCGGACAGTCAGGTTGAAAACTGCCTGGCATCACGTGTCGCAGAGGCGTGGCGTGGGCGACTGGAAACGAAGCTCGCCAGAGAAGAGCTCATTATGTTGGCGCGATGCATCCTGCATGGCCCACATTAGGTGCATGTGAAAGAATTGACTGGATACATGTATGCATTGTGGCATTGCTGATTATAAGGCTCTAATCCTCGACTGCTGTAGAAAGGCGTTCTAGCTCAGCAGCGAAATCAGGCCGGCACAGGCCGTCGAGGTGTTGAGCGCGATGTTGGCGATGCCGTCCGTGTACAGCACGCTCACGTTGAGCTTCGTCAGCGCCTGGTCCAGCAACACAGCCTCCGTGGCCGCGTACGGGCTCTCGCCCGTGATGTACAGCTGAGCCTTCTTCGCAATCACGCCCTTGAGCAAGCTGCCCAGCACCGCAAGCGGGCCGTCCTCCCTCTGAATGGTGACCAAGAACTCGGTTGGGTTCGAGCCGCGAGGGACACCAGCGGTCGGGTGTGTCGTGACGGCCTGGCCAAGGTACTGCTGCTGGTAGTACAGAGTGAGATTGAGCTGGCCAACGCCGTTGAGGCCGACGCTCGACTCGTTGTCGAGCGAGATGTTGGCGAGGAGCTGGTAGTTGGTGGGGTTGCAACCTGGGATCGCGATGTGCTTGATCTTGGTCGGTGGGTTGCTGAACTGGTTCATGCCCTTGATCTGAACGGTACGCTTCAGGTCCAAGCCGCCGTACGTCAATCCCAGGCCGTGGATCTTGACGGTGGCCGAAATGTCGATGTCCAGCTTGTCGGACTGAACGACGGCCGTGCTCACTTCACGGAACGCATCCTGGGAAACGATCTGCGAAGGCCCGTCGACCACAATGTCGAACTCGTCCTTGCCCTTCTTGATCTTGGTCTCTGGCAGAGTGACGATGCCGAAGGCCTTGCCGTTGTAGGACAGCGTGACATCCGTCTCGTACAGAGTGGACGACGCCATCGAGTCGGTGGCCAAGTGCACACTCAGCTCCACGTTGATCTCGTTCGAGTTGCGGTCGCCCGACATCTTGAGCAGGTCCAAGTGGTTCAGCGTAATGCCAACCTTGTCAACCTGGTGCTGGAAGACGGCAGGCAGGATAGCCAAGAAGAGGATGAGCAGAATGACGAGGATCACCACGAGGATCGAGCTGACCAGCGCGATAATCCAGTTCTTCTTGGACAGCGACCAGAAGAGGAAACGCTTCTGGCGAGGACCCGCCGACACTTCTTCTTCCTTGCTCAGCATTGGGACGCCACCGGCAGTCGCCTTCTCCGTGGCTTCGTCATGGTAGTAGGCCTTGGGCGTGACTGGGACTGCGTGTTCGTCCTGTGGCATTGTGACTTGGTGGTCTGGACTAAAGGGCCGGTGCTTTCGTTTTGACTTGTTGGTGAGTGAGGGAGACGTACCGGTACCGGAAAAAGGAAACGAGTCGTCGTCGACGTTTACAGCTTTCGGATGAGGCGTCGTGCCAGTCATCCCTTTTCGATGGTGACGCAGACGGATCCATCGAGTCGGTGGCTGCTCTGTGAGCAGATCCACCACGTGCGTGGCAGTATGCCCGCAGATGGCTTGTCTCATGTCGCAGGAACCGTGACGAAACGTGTGTCACCCATCCACCGACATTCACCGACATAGTGCGACGAATCCGTAATTTAGTGTACCACACCGACTCACACCCTAAACTAGGAAGTTGAAGTGAGAAAAGGAGTGACCAGCATTTTGGGCGAGGGGGCCATCGAGGAAGCGAAGAGGAAATCCAAAGGGAAACCAAGGGCAACGACTTCACATCCACGCGCATTGACGACTCTGTAGACGATAAGGCGACCTCTAGACAGCAAGGAAGCCAAGCTCAGCTCTTTGTGAGTGGTTTCGTGTGCAGCATCGCGTTCGTTCAGTGTTCTTCTGGTCAATATTCGTCAAGAAACCAAGGGAAACTTCGCCATGCGTCGCACCGACCACCCCCACAGCGTCGCTGGATCTCCATCCAAGCTATCGAAGAAGACTTCACCAAAGAAGGCGAATGCGCGCGCTGTGTTGGCGTTCAGCCTGAAGAAGATCCTGCGCTTTGGTCGCGACGACTCGCCGTTGCCGTTGCCGAAGCTTCGTCCGGGAGGCGGCGGACTGAGTCCGATCGTCACGCGAACGCGCATGACGCGAAGCGAGTCGCTGCCAGCGATGCGATTGAGCTTCAACAGCAGCGCAGACGACCAAGTCGACGGTGAAGGTGCTCAGAACGACGTGGAGGGCGAAACGACGAGCGAATACGAGCAATTCCACGCGGATTTGTGCGCTCGCGTGGCCAAATTGGCCCCTGGTGAAGCAACTGAAGAGCGTCTCGCTATTGACGAGACTTATTTCACAAGCGAAGATGGATCCGATTCCATGGTGCAAGTGGCTCATCCAGGAGACGAAGATCGCGGACCCGACAAGTCGATTTCCGTCTCTTCATCGTCTGCTGAAGAGCACGGGAGTGATGACACCGAGTGTGTGCTTCGCTTCTCGCCACTTGACAACAGCGAAGACGAAGAGAAGCCCGAAGACGGACAAGAGGAGGACGAGTTCGTCGCTGTTGCGTGTCCGGACGTGGAGGAGACGGGTTGTGCGACGATGACGCCGACGGCTCAACGCATTCTGGTGGGAGAAGTGAGCTATTCACCAATCCACACATCAGCCTACGACATGCAGCACTTCGTGAACGCAGACGATGATGATCACGCTGAAGGTGAAGACGTGGGTTTTGATTTGATGCTGCGCCAAGATGACGAGGCTGCTGAGGAGGATGAACTCCAGACAATGGAGCTGGAAGATGAGATCCGAGTTGAAAGCGAAGAACGCGAGGACACGGCAAGTTCGAACGACTTCCTTGAAGTTGCTGCTGACGAGTCGAGCGGCGAAGACAGCGTGGTCTCCGAACTTGCGCTCAGCAGCTCGACGAGCGAAGTCGTGATCGCATCATCGGAAGTCAATGACGGACAAGACGTTGGAGGATGGGAGTCTTCAGCCAGTGAAAGTGGTGTCAGCTCTCTGATTGAAGATGGAGCCAGCACGTGCTCAATTCTCGAGCAGGATCGCACGCCCCTTTCTCTTGAAGGATCGAACACGTCGTCCGGCAGTGTGGTTGGCGGTGGCATCGACAACGACCAAGGATTGGTAGTAGGCGGCTCGCTCGGCCTCGTGCTAGGTTATGTCGACGGGTCTTTGGAGATTTTCGCTTCCATGAACCGCAACACGCGCCTTCGCACTCAAACACCCCAGATGAACGACAATCGCGGTTTCGATCAACTTCCTCGCATTGAAGAAGGCGAGGTTTCGAGCGAAAACGCTTCGGTCGAAGCGGAAATGGAGTCGATCTCGGCTGCGTCGAGTACTCCCGTCTCGACCTTCGATTCATCAGTCGAAGGTGACGAAGAAGCATTCACAGAGCTCCCGTCGGCTGTCGACTCGAGTTCTAACGCGAGCGACGCTGTGGTGTTCGACGACGATGACGAGTATCCAGAACCTGCCCAGTTTCTAAATCGTGGAACAGTGAACCGCCCTCGCCCATTCCGCTTCGCTGACGCGCTCCACGAAGAGCAGAGATTCACACGCTCAGCATCGGTTGAGGAGGTTGAGAGCGACGTCGATGACTTGAAGACGCCACCAGTCGCACCAGTCTCCTCATCTGATGAGGAGTCGAAGGAAGGTGAGAACGAAGAAGGTTCACCGGCTGCGTGCGACTCGGTCGATAGCTCAGCTCAGGCTGCTCCTCGTTCCGCAACGAAGATGGCGATGGGGTTGTTGGCTCTCTTCTCCATCCCAGCGGTGTTGGCGGCCTTGAAGTTGATGCAGTCTTCACAGCGTTTAGCTGACACGCACCAACTCACAAGCACCGATTGCCGCAAGATCTTGCGTGAACTTGGCTGGATCAAGAATCACCAACTGATCAAGACTGATGTCGACCTTCCAGCACTTGACGGAGCAGCGTGGAATACGAGTGATATGCTTTCCGCGCCGTGTGAGGTGGTGCTCGCCACGCAAACTCCCGAAGAAATCGCTGCCTACGAGCACAAGATGCACCAAGTCTACGAAGAGATGGAAGCTGAAAGCCGTGCCGCGAGACAAGGAGGTGTCCTCGCTACGAGTGGAGTTGAGGGCAAGCTCATTCTCTGCCTCGCGTTCACGTTGCTCGCGTGGGCATTCCTCCAGTACGACAGCCTTCCGTGACCTGACGCTGTCGCTCGCTCGAAGTGAGCCCTATCTATCGTGCGTTGACCGTCTTCTTTGATATTTGCCATAACATTGATCAGCCAAAGAGATTTCCTTTAGTTCAACTGCCCCCCCACAACAACATATTTTGGTAAAACCGACTGATCGGGGACAATCTTGAGCGAAAGGTCACCTTCTCCACCTTAGCCGTCGATGTTCTCACTTTCACCGTCCGCCACTCCAACTGCAACCACAACTGCAACGATCACAAGCAAAGCAACGGGCAGATCGCCATGAACGCGGCTCGCGCGACTCGACTCGTGGCCTTAGCCGTCGTTTTTGTGGTGGTGGCGGCCATCGCGCGGATGAACCAGCGCTTCCCACGGCGAAATCCGCTCAAGATCATCGACCACATCGTCCAAGGAACACATCGGAAGCTCCATGAAGAGCGAACAGAGCTATGACGATAACGAACCGCCACTTTATCGTCATTTGGTTTGCGTTTGCAACTGCGGTTGTTACGAGCTGTAGGTTACTTTGTGGTTCCTGTAGATATGAAAGCAAGTGAAGCAAATGGCTTCGATTACGTAGATCGAGACGAAGCCGCTCTGATGAATGTGATCGAGGACGGTACACGTACTCAAGTCGAAGAGCATTTCGTGAATGGCGCGATATGCATTGAGGCGGGCGAGCGACCCCCTCAACAACCAGCTCCATCGCTCGCGTCCGTATTTGAACACATCCACTTCGAAAACACACGAGTCGTGAACACGTCGTAGTGCGCAGTACGCATCCAGCCTATTGGCGTTAAAGGAATGCAGACGCCAGTCTCACAAACAACCGCTTGAAGTTTAGCACCGCCGAGAGTACTGTACGCATCGGAAGCAACCGAGGAACCGAGGGATAATAATTCACTGTGTCTACCTTGGTGTGGATCCTGCAGTAATTATTGTGCGTAGCTATGTGTGGGATGGAGCTTGTTCACATTCATGGCGCTCTTACAGCGCAAGTACGACCAAGGTATTCGCTTCGAAAGCGAACAGTCTCAGCCATAAGAGAAGCAATCCTCCGTTCGGATGTGAGAAAGGCAACCATCACCAGTACTGTATGGTACAATGTACCCATTTTGAGTTACAAACCTCAGCGACGTTCCTAACCAACTACCGTCTGACTCTTCAGATTGACGCCCATCCCAGTCTGGTGTGACTCACCGACACGGCCAACACCAAGAGCTCCTCAGCTCTTGGCCACATCTCCACAACTGCATTCTGCCACGCAGGATCTAGACACGCTCCATGATGGAGACGCCACACGCCAGCCACGCGTACAACTCGTACCCGCCGCACGACAACCTCACGATCCTCGAGACAGAGACCTCGGCCAGCGAATATGCCAGCCACAGCGAGCGCGACAGCGACGGCGGCGCGTCCACTGCGTATCTGCCGGCCAACGTGTACGGCAACTCACCCGCCGCCACCCACGACGGCCAGAATGACCACGACGCGTTCTACTATGACGGCAACGACGGCCGTCTGCACCACGCCGACCAGTTCAGCTACACGTACGACGAGGCCCACATCCCGAAGGAAGATCCGCTGGGCCACAGCACGGCGATGGCGCGGCGGCCGTCGACGATCCACGGACTCGCGCGCGACCGGACAGCGCTATGGGCCAACTACGCCGCCGTGGGCGCCACACACGCGCTTCTGCAGACGATGGTGTACCCGTTCCTGAAGAACTACTTGAATATGGAGGAGTACCGCGCATATTCGGGCGAGCTGCTCGTGGCGCTTCCGTGGTCGTTCAAGATCTGGGTCGCGCTGTTTTCGGACTGCTTCCCCATCCGCGACCAGCGTCGGAAGCCGCTTCTGTACGGTGGATGGGCATTGTGTGGGTTGTTTGCACTGGCCATTGCCTGCATTCCGAGCGAGACGCCGTATCTGAAAAACCACAACGTCGCGAACGGTGACGCGGCCAAGAGCGGCGCCAAGTACATGGCGCTGTTCTTCTTCGTGTCGCTGGGGCTCGTCATTGCCGACGTCGCGTGTGACGCAATTGTCGTCGAGCTCTCGCATCGTGAGCCGGAGTCGCACCGTGGCACGACGCTGCTGACGGCGCTGATGGCGCGGTACAGCGGCCACGCGGCCATGACCTTCCTCACTGCGATGCTCTGCAATAGCGAAGCCTACGGTGGTTCGTTCGGATGGAGTGCGGCACCTAATGCGATGCTGGCGTTCGTCGTCGTCGCTGCAGCCATCGCATTGGCGGCTACGCGAATCTACATGGTCGAAGACATTCGCCCGCAGCACCGACGAGCTACAGCCTATCGACCCCACACATCACGGGCTTCTACGACAGTCGGTGAACCAGAACAAACCCCAAAAGACAGCAACGGAGGCGAGGGACAGACCAGCCATCGGTGGAGTACGGCGCGCATGCAGTGTCGCGCGCTGTGGAAGTACATGCAGCGCCGCGTGACGCTGCAGACGCTCGTGTTTGTTTTCTTCGTGCGCGTGTGCTTTTCCTACTACGCCAGCAACACCAAAGTGGTCTACGAGACGTGGCTTTCCGTGTCTCCACTACTCAGCAACATCTTCACGGCTGTGAACTCGTTGATCTACGTGGCCGTGGCGTTCCAACTCAAGCGATCGCATCTGCTCACGAGCTGGAAGCGGGTGATCCAGGGCGCCGTCGTGATCTCCGTCGTCATGACCGCGATTCCAATGGTGTTCATCGTCACCAACGCCATCCGCAACAGCGTGCTGACGCTGCTAGTCGACCAACTCGTCGCATTCGTCGAGATCGCCGCGTCCATCGTGATCCTGCTCGTGATCCTCGAAGTTACAGACCCGCACGGCCTGGAAGCCACGAGCTTCGCGCTCTTCACGTCCATCGCGAACGCCGCGATTCCGCTCGCCAGCTCGCTCTCGCAGAGCATCGGCTCCCACTTTGATGCCTACGACAGCGAATGGGTCAAGGACACAGGCGCTGTGCGGTGGAAGGTTGTCGGCGCGTTCCTCGTCTGGGTCGTTTTCCGAGCGCTCACGTTCGCGTTGCTGCCGCTGCTACCAGAACAGAAGCGCGAGATGGCCAAGTTCAAAGAGGCAGGCGGCAACCAACGGCTCGCAGCGATGTACGTGACCGCAGCTGCGGCGTTTGTGCTTCTATGGGAAGTGTTCACCACGCTACTGGCTGCAGTGGAAGCCACCGCGTGCCTCACCGTCGCAGGCGGCGAAGGTTGTTAGCCTAAGATGTTTTACCGTATTATGTGGTGTGTACTTTCTCGCAAAATCAGCCAATCAATGAGCAGCACATGACGTCAAATGGGTACACTTTCAGTTCAACCGCCGAAAGGCCACGGCACCTGTTCAGTTCATGGCGCCTTCCGTGAAGACGCGCTGACACGCACGCGTTTCGCGCAATGACTCTAAGCAGCAACGTCTCACAGTGGCAGGTTGGCGGCTTGTGGTGCGTGGTGGCTGTTGAAGTTACCCAGAAAAATTGAAATCCAAAGACGCGAACGAAAGCCACGAAGCGAGTGGTTTCGCCGAAAGCGACGGCAAAACGACAGGAACGATGCGGCTGCGGCGGGCTTCAGCAACCCCCCCTGACGGGCTAACAGTGTCTGGTTCTGGACAAGGCACATGGTCCACAACACTGATAGGAAGGACGCAGCAGACTCATTTCCACTTCCGCCCCACCGAGCCGCAGTATCCTAAACGGCCATGGTTCGATTCCTCGCTCCACTCGTGCTACTGGCGCTTGCATTTAGCTCTTCCGCATCATCACAAGCTCCCACAATTGGTTGTGACGTCGCCAGTGACCAACCAGCAGTAGCGGCGCCTGCAACTCCAAGTACCATCACACCAGCAGCGCCAACTCCATCAACGATTGAAGCGTATGGCTTTTCAACGGAACAAGACCAACAGGAAGACATAGAGGAAGCTGCCAAGCCGTATGCAACTGTCCGACCGTACTCAACTACCAAGCCACTCGTAACCGCTACACCATACACCGCTCCGAAGCCGACGCCGAAGCCGTACGCGACATCCACGCCGTATGCGACACCTAAGCCAACAACTTGCACGCCGACGATCAAGCCGACGACGCGAGCACCGACTGCCAAGCCGTACGCTGCCACAACGCAAGCTCCAACGCCGGCGCCAACACGAGCTCCTACACAAGCACCAGTACAAGCACCAGTACAAGCACCAGCGATGGCATCCACTGGACTCGGCACGTGCTACGAGCCCATGCACAGCCAACTGTACCCTCTCAACGGCGGCGACGGCTCGCGCCTGCGCGAGATCCTGGACCGCGACTTGCTGCAGCTCAGCCAGCGCTTCTCGACGCTGCGCACGTACCACGCGCAGTACTACGGCGTGCGCATCGCCGAGTACGCCGCCAAGTACAAGCTCAATCTGTACATCGGCCTCGCCAAGTTCCCTCAGAATCCAGACTGGGAAGAGGAAGAGGTGAAGGCCGCCGTGGAGGGAGCCAAGCAGTATCCTGGCACAGTCCAAGCCATCATCGTCGGCAGCGAAGACCTCGTCCAGGCGGGCGGCGACCAGACTGTGGACGCGGTGATCAGCCGCGTCAAGGACATCAAGCAGCGTCTGAGTGCTGCTGGCGTGAGCGACGTCCTAGTGGGAACGTCGCAGCGCATCAATGAGCTCACCAACAGCCAGATCGCAGGCGACATCGACCGGCTCGTGGCCGCATGCGACTTCGTGGGCGTCAACATCTATCCATTCTTCTCCACGGGCTACGACGTCAGTAACCCTGCGGGTCTGCTCGACGCGCAGTGGGCTCAGCTTCGCACTCGCTTCCCCTCGTCGATGGCCAAGCTACGAGTCACGGAGACGGGCTGGCCGTCTGCCGGCGCGGCTCCCTCGGCCTTCCCAGGCAACGTGCCGAGTGGCGACACTCAGCGCGCGTACTTCCAGGCAGTGGCCAAGTGGCAGCCACAGGACAAAGCGGGTCCGCACTTTTGGTTCATGGCCTACGACCGCCGCAGCGACGACCGGTTTTTGCCTGATTCCGGCCACTTTGAGCGGTACTTTGGCGTGTACACGAGCGACAACCAGGACAAGGCCGTGTTCTAGACTGTGTGTATGTACGAGTCAGCTTTTTGATGTCTAGTGTTACTGGTCTACCGTGTGTGAGAAAGAGATGATTGATTATACAGCGTCTTGTTCGGTGCGTGAGTTACGCTAAATGGAAGGAGTTTGATGGTGAGAGTGAGCGACTGATGTAGACGAGATCACAGTGTTGTTTCGTGGCCGGACGTGCGGATCGCCGTGGTTGTCAGCGGCGTGCGGGCGGGCGACCGCTTGGAGCTGCTGGCACTGGCGCTCGTGGCTGGCGACGCCACGACGGTGCCGGTTGTGCTGGAGCTGCTGCTCTCGCGCTTGGCGGGCGACACGCGCATGGTCTCGAGCTCGCTGTCCGACACGACGTTCAGGTCCTTGTCCTCGCCCTCCTTCTCGCTCTTCTTGCTCTTGAGGTACGCACGCACCGAGAATGCAATGGACAGCTACACAATCAATCAAACAAGTAAGTACATCAGTCAGTGCCCACGTCCTCCATCATCCATCCAGTCCAAATGAGAAAGTGCACACGTACAACAGTTGCGACGGCGCCGAGGATCGTGAGGATGGTCTTGGTCCACGAGTACTCGTCGCACATGGGCGGGTTGCGCCAGTCGCCGATACACGCGCAGTACTCCGTGCCGTCGCTACGCTTGCGCACGATGCCGCGTGTAGCGCTGCAGTTATCGATGTCGTCCTCGCCCGACTTGCTGCTGTCCGTGTGTGGTACCACAGGCTGGTTCGGCTTGGTCGTGGTGCTGCTGCCGCTCGAGCCGGCGGGCTTGACGGTCGCGACTTCACAGGTCGCTGTGCCAGCCGCCACTGTGATGTTGTACTCCTGCGTCACCTCCGTGCACGAGTCGGTGCCCCAGCCGCGGAAGGACAGCACGCCCGCCGCACGCGCGCACAGCGTGAAGGTACCGTCGCTGGCGGCCAGGACCGACGTGCTTTCGTTGCCCACGAAAGTCTTCTTGGCCTGGTTCACGGCCAGGAAGTCGTACGTGATGCGCGAGACGCCGTTGAAAGTGAAGCTCACGCTCGTGCCTGACGTGGTCTCTGCGTCGCCGTCGCTGTCGAAGGTCACGCCGCTCTGGAAGGCCGGACTGCCGTGGGAAAACGAGCAGCCGTAGCAGCAAATGCCCAGCGCCGCGCTGCACTGGACGTGCACGAGCGGGTCGTACGTAATGGCGCGCGCCTTCGGGTCGCTCTGGCTCAGACACTTGGCGCAGCACGACTCGGCGTGCGTCATAGACACTAACAGCGTCGCGATGAGGCTAATGAGCAACGCGACGCGCCGCCACGCAGTGTAGGAAGACGTGGATGCAGGCATCTCTATGGGAAGGAAGATGCAGATACAGCAAGCGCAGGAGACGAAGCAGGAGGCGGAGTGCCGAGGCAGGCAGCGCAGGAGCTGGAGATGCAGATGAGGAGACGGACGGCGGTTGAGCTGCTGGCTGAGGTGGGTGCGTGGGTTCGCTCGCAGTTGGCAGAACGGCCGTGGGGAGGAGGAATAATTAGCCTGATTTCTGAAGTGGCCCACACGAATGAAACAGGCTAATTCAACTGAGTTGACTGGGTTTTGGGTGGGATCCGTTGAATTAGTTTGGCTTAGGCGCTGCTTCGGCTTGGTTCCGAAAATTTCACTTTCACGAGCAGCTGGCGACTTAAAAAAAATAGGTTGGCGGGTGTGGTTGACGTCAATGGGTTGGCTTGGGATGTGATGATGAAGTGACGACGGCGTAGGATATCCGGATACTGTACGCGACACGAAGAGGGCACGAGGTCACGACGATGGAGACGACGGAGGTGTGGTCTCTGGCTATGGTTCTGGGTTGGTTGCCTTCCACTGGAATGGCCGTACGGTGATTGGCGAAGTCCACGTCTGGCCCAATAAGTTACAGCGAGTACTCCTTGTGGTCCTTCGCCTTGGTGGTGACGGGTGGGGCCCCGTACGCTGGATCGCTGGACCGGTTAGACATCACGGGTGCGCCGGCGATCGTGATGGACTCCTCGCCCAGCACGGCCTCGCCCTGGGCCTTCTCCTCCTTCTCGGCGTCCTTTGCCTTCCGAGAGTTCATGAAGGCTCGCACAGAGACAATGATGGAGAGCTGTGTCACACAAAGCAAGTGTTCGGTCAGTTTGTATCTTCAGGGTAGAGGTCAGCTTGCAACGTTGTACGTACCACAGCGGCAATGCCACCTCCGATCGTCGCCGCCGTCTTCCACCACGGGTATCCGCCGCAGTCCGGCGGACCCGTCCACTCGGCAGCGCACTCACAGACCTTCTTGCCGTCCCTCTCCACGACGCTTGCTCGCTGGGGGTTGCACTGGGCGATGCTCGGGTCCTCGTCCGCTGCACTCGTCGTCCCAGCTGATCCGGACTTGGACGCCGACGCTGCTTTGGTCGTCGTCGGGGCTGTTGGCGTTCGCTCGGCACACGTGCCGTTTGTTGACGAGCCGGCAATCACCTCGATCGTGTACTCGGTCGTCGCGGTCGTGCACGGGTCCGTACCCCACCCGCGGACGACGACCTTGCCCTGGTTTTTGGCGCAGATGAAGAAGACACTGTCCTCCTTCGTGGCCTCGGCGCTGCCGTTGCGTACCGTCGTGGTCTTGACCTGGTTCACTTGGTAGCTCTCGTAGGTTACGCGTGCGATGTTGGACCACGTGAGCTGGATCCACGCGCCGGCCTTGACCTGCGGCGTAACGCCGTCCGAGCCGAAGTCGCCATTCTCGACCGTCGGGTTCGACGCCGAGTCACTGTTGCAGTTGAAGCAGCACACGCCCTTGACGGCGTTGCACTGCGCGTACACGAGCGGGTCGTATGTGTAGGGGATGGAGGACGTCTTGCCGATACAGACCGCGCAGCAGTTGTCCGTGGGCGTGCCGGCGGCGTCGACGCTAGCCGCGAGGAGAGTGGTCGTCACCAACAGAGCCACGGCTACCACGTGCATGTTGTTGGATCTCGCGAGTCGTCTCCGTGGGGGCATGTCGTTGGCAAGTCGGGTCTAGAAGTGTTGGCGTTGGTTGTTGGCGAATCGCTGGATCAAGAGCTGCGCGATCCACACCCAGAGAGAGATAGACGGCCAGTTTGATAGACCAGTTGTTTGACGGCTCCAGAGATGGTGGGTGCTAACGGCCTGTGGGTCGGCGGAGCAAGATGGGCCGACGGGTTCGTTCGCACGTACAGTACGGTAGTCCACCGCTGTGCTGTCGGTGCTGTAGTCTATCCGTGCGTTTTGGTTTCTGCTCTGGTTCTTGCTCTCGCTGTAGCCGTTTGTCGCTCTGACGGCAAAAGCGTGCCGCGCTCGGCAGGTGAACTGTTTTTCCATTTGCGTCCCGACTGCGAAAGCGTTCTTGCGTGCGAGGGCTGAACCGACTTGGTAGCCACCGCCGAATGCAACGTCGCGATCCTCACAGAGATCAGGTGGTTGATCTCCAACGGCTGCTTCGATCCAGCGGCGGGTGACTTTTGACTTTTTGGATCACACGCCGTCCTGTCGCTGCGTTGCGGAACATTCCGCCACACAGAAGTCAGCATTTACCTCCCATGAGACAACCCACAACGTCACATTGCGAGTCAAACTAGCCCCAGCCCTACAACGAATGTATGGAAACTGCTCCTCAACGGATCTTCCAGCGAATGGCTACACTCATCGCATTAACGCATATAAGTACCTTGAAGTTTCCTCACTCGTCAAGCTGGTCACCGTCCACTACATTGACCTCTCACTATGGCTGCGTGAGCGCGTCCACCACGGCGCGGATCCAGATGGCGGCGGCCATGGCGCCCGGGTCCGGGATGTCCATCGCGGCGGCTTCCTCGACATACCCGGTTCGGCCGAATGCCTGCGACGTCGGGATGCAGCGGGTCTTGTCGGCGCCCGCCTCAGCCGCTTCGGCGACAGCGTGGAGATGCGCCACGATGTCACCACTCGCAAGCACCGCCGGCTCGCCCAGCGCGCGCTCAGCTGGCAGAAGCGCGTCCACCATCGTGCGCGAGCCTTCCTTCGCGCCGCCGTAGCGCTGCACAGCGTCGATGCCGGCACGGAAACTGGCACCCCACGCAGCAGCAGACTCTTCGCGCAGTGCCTCCATCTGCACAGCAGCGGCGGTGAAAAAGATCGTGTACAAGACACCGGACGTTCCACCGGCGCTCTTGCTGACCGTGTCAGCTAGAGCACGGAGCGTTGCAGGAGCATCGTTGAGTGGGTACTTGACCTCGAGGTCAGCGAGGATCGCCGTGGCGGCGTTGCGGAAAGTGATTCCGCAGTCACCATCGCCGACCTTGGCATCCCACGCCGTGAGATCGCTTTCGCTCCTGATGAGCTTGTTGCAAGCCGCACGAATGGCCTTCTCGACGGCCGTGGCTGACTTGGACAACAGCGCTGGACGCTCGTACACTGGGTGGCCACCTGCAGCGGGAAGGGGCTGCACGACTTGAGGCTTGTTCGAGCTCTCGAACGGCGAGTAGTTCCACGCCGTCGCAGTGGTGGCTGCATCAAAGTAGCTGAGCAGCTTGCCGTCAGCATCGAGCTTCCACACCGTGAGGGAGAAGCCCGTCATGTCCAGCGCCGTCATGAATGAGCCCACGAGCACACGCTGGACGTCGACGCCACGCTTCTTGAGCGAAGCAATCGCGTGCTTGGCGACGACAAACAGTTCCATCGTCGTCGCAGTGCCGAGGTTGTTAACCATGAGAACACCACGCGAGCCGTCCGTCAATGAGAGAGCTCCGGAGAGACGCTCAACCATTCGCTCCGTGAGTGTAGGCGCGTCCTGCAGCTCGCACTTCTCAATACCTGGCTCTCCGTGGATACCGAGACCCAACTCCATCTCGTTGTCGCCCAGGTTACGGGATGGGCCGTCCTGACCAGGCAGCGTGCACGGGCGAAGCGCAACGCCAATAGTTCCGAGTGTATCAGCCGCCGACACCTTGTTCACCGTCTGCACAATCAACTGTAGATCCGCTCCACTCTTCGCCGCCGCGCCCGCGATCTTGTGAATGAGAACCGTTCCACTGAGACCACGTCGCCCCGCGTTGGCGTTCACAACGGCGACATCTTCTCCGATCACGACCATATCCACAAGGAAGCCTTCAGTCTTGGCCTGCTCGACAGCAAGGCCAAAGTTGAGGCGATCACCCGTGTAGTTCTTCACGATCAGCAGACAGCCCTTCGGACCAGCAACGCGGCGGATAGCCGTGAGGACTTGGTGCGTCGTGGGCGAAGCGAACACATTGCCGCAGATCACACCGGTCAGCATGCCTTCGCCGATGTAGCCCGCATGCGCTGGCTCGTGGCCGCTGCCACCGCCTGACAGCAGCGTGACCTGGCGCTCGCGAATCTCCTCAAAGTCACGGTGGAGCACAACGTTCTCGTTCGCGATGAGCGCGAGATGCGGCTGCGCGTTCACGAGTCCCTCGAGCATGTCGTCCACGATCGTGAGCGCATCACGCACCAACTGCTTCGTCTTGGTCGCCATAGTGGGCGCTGTTCTTGGGTGTTTTCAACGCTGCGAATTCCGGAATGACAAGCTTCTTATGACAGTCGCAGGCTGTGGCTCCAAGGAGAGAAGGAGGGAGAGAGATGTGCCGACAACAATGATGATGTTGGCTGCATTTAGCGGTGATGAACCAAAGAGGATCTCTTCAAGGGAGATGTCCCGGTTGAAGTTCGCAGCTTCTTCCCCGCTTTAGTGACCTTTTTCATTGACGTGGTCCACAACGTTGGAATCCTTGTTGGATTGGGTGATTGGGTGTTTCCCTCCCTTGTGATGTGTCTGTTGGGGAGTTTCGTTTCATGGGGGCTGCCCGCGTGGCGGCCGTCGCGTCGCCAACGTGTTGGCGTTTGTGCGGCAAATTGGTCCGAACTCTCCAAGTTGGATACAGCGCGACTGTCGGCGAGGAAGACTAGAGACCCGCCCGTGCGAAGCTCCATCCACCACCATGAGCCGATCCAACAGCAAGGCGCCGGATGACCAGACCAAGCTCAAGAAGATCCTGGATGAGCTCACCAAGCGCGAGGACAACAAGTTCTGCGCCGATTGCGGCTGCCGCGGTACGTTGGCGTTTCACCAACGACTTCCAACAACACAAACGCCAACAAAATGGGCGGTAGTGTTGGTGGTTCAGTATGGCAATAATGGCGCTAATGGCGGTGATACTGTTGGCGATAGGTCCGCGCTGGGCGTCGATCAACCTGGGCGTGTTCATCTGTATTGCGTGCTCGGGTATCCACCGCAGTCTGGGTGTGCACCTCACCTTCGTGCGGTCTGTGAACCTCGATTCGTGGACCGCCGAGCAAGTCGCGGTACGGTGCATCTAACTACTCACCACGACACCATGATATAATCCATGAAGACTCACGCTTACGATTGTGTGTGTACAACAGCAAATGCAAAAGTGGGGCAACGCGCGCGCCAAGGCCTACTACGAGGCCAATGTGCCGGGCAACTACCGTACTCCTAACGAACACGCGTCGGTGCGAGAAAAGGAGATGTGGATCCGCGACAAGTACGAGCGCAAGCGCTTCATCGCGCGCGAGGAGCCGCCGGAGGGCGCCCCCGACCGTCGCCAGGCCAGCGGAAGCAGCCGCAAGAAGGACGGCGACTCGGACGAAGACGAAGACGACCGCAGCAGCCGCCGCACCAACTCCACCTCGCGCACGAGCTCCCGCGGCCAGGAGTCGACGCGCACGAGCTCGTCCTCGCGCCGCGCGGAGCCAGCGCCCAAGCCGGCGGCCCAGCCAGCCACGACCAACGACATCCTCTCGTTTGACGTGTTCAGCACGCCCGCGCCGGCCGCGGCTGCTCCAGCGGCTGTTACTGCTGCTGCCCCCGCGGCACCTGCGCAAGACGAGTGGGCGTCGTTCGGCGGATCGAGCGGCAACGCGCAGGGCTTCAACGACGGCTTCGGCCAGCCAGCGCAGCCGCCGCAGAACCAGCACGCCAACAACCTGGCCAGCATCATGGCAAGCTTCGGCCCGTCGGCGTCGGCGGCGCCAGCGGCTCCGAACCCGTTTGGCGGCCCTCAGGGCGGCATGATGCCTGCGCCGATGGGCATGAACCCCATGGGCATGGGCCAGCCTCAACAAGGCTTCATGAACCCCATGGGTATGGGCCAGCCGCCGCAGCAGGGCTTCATGAACCCGATGATGGCTCAGCAGCAGCAGATGAACCCAATGTTCGGCGGTCCACCGCAGATGGGTATGAACCCGATGGTGGGCGGCGGCATGTTCCCAGGTATGTTTGCTAGCGTGGTGATGGTACTATGAGTATGAGGAGGTCATCTAACAGCGAGTTATTTTGTAGGTGGAGCTGCCCCAGGCATGGGCTTCCCTCAGCAGCAACAAATGGGCGGCATGGGCATGAACCCAGTGATGGGCGGTATGAACCCTATGGCTTTCCAGCAGCAGCAAATGCAGCAGCCTCGAGGTCCGATGCAGCCGATGCAGCCAGGCATGGGCATGCAGCCTGGCATGGGCCAGCCACAGCAGCAACAGCAGCCAGGAGGACTGAACCAGCCTTTCGTCAACTTACAGGGTGGCAAGAACCCATTCTTCTAGAGAAACCGACGATCTTTCCCAACCGACAGTGTGGAGATGTTGCATTGATGCTCGTGAATACACTTATGACTACTTTTGAAGCTGTCGGTGTCATGTTGTCACGCCTGGCTGCAAGAACTTGCGTTCTATGACAAACTGCATAGCCTTCTTCAGGGACACGTACGCGTCCTCGTCAGACGACAAGAGATCGAAGGTCTCCAACATCTCGCCGCTCGTCATCTCCAGCCCACTGGCTCGGATGCATTTGCTGAACAGCGTCATATCCAGTTCGTCCACTAGCTCCGGGGCTGTGGCTTGCGTGAACGTTTCCTGGACTTGCGCATGGAGCTTCACAAACTGAGATTCCCACGCGTGCATCGCGCGTTTGATAAAGTGCTCTAGCTCCACCATCCCCGTGACAGAGTTGATGCTGCCAACAAACGCAGTGTACGCTGACGACTGCTTGATCCACGGTGGATACGCGAGGTTGCACACTTCGACACACTGCCAGACAGTAAGCGACTTCGGCGGCACAGCCCCTGTGAGAGTAGTCGTGTCTGCTTCGCCAATTTGCTCCGTCCACACGGCGATCTGGTCGGCGTAAGTCAGCGTATTCACTCCTTTCTTCAGGACAATTGCCATGACGGACTTGACCACGCGCAGATAGAACTGGTACGCGAAGTCTTTGGAGAACGAACGTGTCTTGTCTGCGCCAATGAACCACGCGAACAGCTCACAGCGCGCGTGCTTCTCCGTCGCACCGTAATGGATCAGCGACTTTTCCAACTGCAGCAGGTGCATGACTGCAATGGATTTGATGCCGTACTTGCGGATGAGAAGGTCTTTTGCCAGAGCTTTGAACGACGGACGCAGGTCACTTGGTGAAGCGGACGCTTGGCTGTTTCGTCGAGTTGACCCACGGCGTGCTGTGGGTCCGTCGAGTGCGTCACGGGAAAACTGCGTTTGCACGACTGAACTCACTAAGTGACACGTCTCAGCCAGCGGAAACAAACGCACGGACGGGATAGAGCCCCTGGAGTTCACGCGAGCCACTGCGCTGCTTTTGCGCTTCAATGCTGACCGAGCTGACGAGGGACGACGCTGCGCTGACGACGAACGCTTCCTTTTGGTCTTGTCCCCGTCAACTAGCTCAGTTTCGATCATCGCAACGTTTTCTTGGGATTCTGAAGAGCTGCGATTGCTTACACCATTCTCAGTGTCTTGGCTGCTGTCGATGGAAACTAGACGATGTTGTCCGCACACGCATCCACAAGTAGTCGGCTCTGCCAGTTGTGGTTTGACGGCTTCCGGTTTGGCCATCATCAGCTGGCGTGCTTTCTCCGTCTTCTTCCTGGCAGAGTGAAATGGCTTCAAGCGAGCCACCAGCTCCTCTGACAATTGCATGGGCTTCTTGCTGTCAGATAGCGAGACTTCCGCAGCGATCTCCTCCAGCAAGTCCACCATATCGTAGATCTTGGCGCCGACTCGCGCTTCGTCGGAATGGAACGTATGCAGTTTGCTCTGGGCGACCACTTCGTCCCTGGCGGAAAACTCGTTGGCGTCAAGCAGGTCCTTCATCTCGTCCAGAAACGTCTGCCACTGCTTCTCTTGGTTGCTTTCATCGCGTTCTTGCAATGCTTCTAGGAGCTCTTCACTCGAAACGAGCTGGAAATATTGGCTCAGAAACGCCCGTCGTTCTTTCTCCGTCAGCAGATCCACTGCAATCGCGTACTGCTCGCCTAGGCCAGGAATCTGCATCTCTGCCGCTTTGATCTGTAGCATATTCAACAGTCGAAGTGCCTCGTTCATGGGCAGCGAGTTGAAGAACAGCAGCACCTCGTCACAGCTCGGCTCAAACTCGTAGTCGCTTGCCTCGAGATCCAAGTGCGCGCCTCGCTGGTCACCGTACAGTACATGGCGCAGATGCGGGTATGCTCCGTCCTCTCTGCTCTTGGAGTCACCGCCGTTCGTACTGCCATTGCCTGCTGCCGCCGATACTGCCGCTGCCTTAACCCGCGACTGAACGCGGTCGAAGAGCCTCGCGACGTGCTGCTTCTGGATCTTCTCCGTGAGCTTCACGACCACTTTCTTGGCCGTTTGTGCGGCACTTCGCCACACACGGAGCTGCTCTTCATGGGCGTGGGGCTGCTGGAAGCAGAACTGGCCGTGCTGCATGTAGTGGAGGAATTTGCTGGTGCTGGAGGTTGTCACGCCCATGGCAGTGGTTGCCTTTCTACGGAGTTCAGTGTGGTTGGTGAACAGCGCCATGCCCAACGCATCCAACAGTTCCGGTAGGAATGGATGGTGACGTTCCAACGATTGGCAGAACAGTTCTAGAGAACCAAACGCCACGGACGACAAGAACACATTCGGATGTGGCCACTCCCGAGCAGTCATGGCTACAATCGCAATCCAGTAAACACATGGGTTTGTTGGTTGAAGTGAGGAGGATGTCTCATGGCTACATAACCACCACACACCTTTGGCTTGGGCGAATGACGACTCGGCGTAAAGGAGTGGCGACCGGAAGCTGGCTTCTTCGCACTGCCAACTGAGTAGAAACTGTTCCGCCTGCGCGATCGCCGCGCGGTCTAACGGTGTCGTGTCGTCACGTTGAAGTGGCGACTTGGGCTCAACGAACTGGAGTTTGCTCTCCTCTTCGAATCGTTCTGAATGATTTTGTTCCGACGGCGTGATCTGGATCCTCTCTGTCCTGATCGCTATCGTATCCACATCGTCGTCATCAAGATCTCCATCAGTTCCGGCAAACTGTCGTCTGCGGTCCATCAGTGTTGTTGAGTATGTCGTCGATGTTGTAGCAGTGGCACGGACGCGACTGGCACTCGCCGGTCGTCCTCTTGTTGTCACGACCGATGACGCCAGTCTCACACCCGCATGGGCTCGGGGTCTAACCGCCGCGTTAGTCGCGATCGTTGGCGTCGTCCGCACGCGTGACGCCGACTGTGGTCTTCTCGGTGGAAATGGAGTCGTCGAGGAAGCCGACGGAGACGGAGACGGAGACGACGGCCTCGCCGACTGTGGACGCACGGGCGACGGCACGACGGACGGAGGGAATGCGAGCGTCGCAGCCGCAGCGGACCGTGGGCTGAGCGCGTGGAGCGGCGGGCGTGTGGCCATGATGGCGCACGTGCAACTGCGGGTCAATGAGGAGACGTACCCGTCGAGAAAAGCTATTTTGGATCGGAACCATCGGTTTGAAACGGCGCGCAATCGACTGACCCACTGGCGGACTAGCGTCTGAAGAGACCAAGACGCCAAGGACGACGATGGCGGCCGCGCTGCAGCAGTACCAGGCATGTCTGGGCATCATGGTGCGGCTGCAGGTGGAGGACCTCACGGCGCTCAAGAAGGACTTCGACCGCGTGGGCGACCGCGGGCTGTCTCTGACCGAGTTCGTGAGCGTGATGCTAGAGCGCGTGAGCGCGTGGGACGCCGACAGCGCCGTCCAGTTCATCGAGGATCTCGTGGAGCTGTTCGCGCAGGTGGACGTGAACGGCGACGGCACGATGGAGTGGGAGGAGTTCACGAGCGCCATCATCGAAGGCGGCATGGGCACGACGAGCGACGGGCTCGATTGGCGCGACATGCAGTACGAAGAGCACGCGCTGTTCGCCGACGTGCTCAACCGACCGCCCAAGCGCGTTCACTACGTGAACGAGTTCAAGCGGCTGCTGGTCCACGACAACTCGCGTCCGGTCGTGGAGATCATCGAGCCGTCGACGTTGTTTCCAGCGGCGTTGGGTGATGGAGGCGACGACGGCAGCAAGAACGAGGCTGTGGACGCGATTGCGAGTCGAATGGCCGACGGATCAAGTGGTCCAGGGGGGATGTTCACGCCGACGCTGTCAATCGCCAACAAGTTCCATCCGCAGTGCTACATCGCTGGCTACCGTCGCGACCAAGACGACGTGCGGTCGGAGCGGTCTCCTGTCCAGGCGCTCAAGCATCTTAGTGGCATGGACTTGCTAGCTGTTTCGGCAGGCGACTTGAAGCTCACGTTCTGGTCGACCACGATCCTCACAGCCAGCAGCTCCAGTGCATTAGAGACGCCGCTGCCCGTTGCGATCGTCCACACGCCTCGACCGCAGCGTGTACTGGAGTGGAACCCACACACGCAGCACTTGTACTCGATTTCAGCTGACTTGGTCATCACGGTGTGGCATGTCGTACGTGAGAAGATGCACGACTCCAAGGGGAAGTGCGAAGTGAGTCTGTTCACGACGCTCAAGCAGCACACTGACTTGCTGCAGGACTTGCTGCTGCTCAACTCGGAGACGCTCGTGACGTGTGGCATGGACAGCATGATCTACTTGTGGGATACCAACACGCTGCAGGTCCGAGCGGCTCGCCAGGGCCACCGCCGTGGCGTGAGGCTGCTCACGAAGCTCTCCAACCAGCTCTTCCTCAGCTCGGGATTCGAATGCGAAGTGCTCGGATGGGACATCAGCGCGCTCGCGACGACGCCGGTGTTCAAGCTATGGGGACACAACGCGCCCGTGTGTTCCATTCAGCTCATCCAGTCAGCCGCCTTCGCGACTCAGCACGAACGACGAGCGTCCACACTCGCACTCCATGGAGATGACCAAAGTGGGCTGGGCAACTCGTCAGCGGCGGCGGCTGCCAGTCTTCTGGCTGACCAGGCGATCACAGTGGACGACGACGGCTGGTTTAAGTGGTGGAACCTTGACAACATCACCTCCATGGAGAACAACGACCTTGAGCAGAACAGCAACCGCTGCCTACAGACATTTCGTCTGGGCAGTGACAAGTACCCATGGAAAGCTCATAGCTTAGCAGTGCTCAACAACGGCCAAACGGTACTCGCAGCCGGCCTCCACAAGCTCAAGCTGCTGCACCGCGTTCGGCTCAAGCCCAAGATCCTGCCGTCCAGCGTCGTGCTGTACAACAGCGTGTCGTTCACGTTCCTCACGACCACTGACCGCGAGATCCGCATTTGGGACGCGACGTCCGGATCGCTGCTGCGTACTTTCCACAATATCACCAACTCGGACATTTCGTGTCTGGATCTGGACGCTCGGCAGCGGAAGATCGTGGTTGGCACGCAGCGCGGCGGGCTCATCGTGTTGAATTACATGAACGGCGCGATCCTCAAGACCTGGACGCCCCACCAGCTCAACGTGTCGGCTCTGATCTACTGCAAGGAGGACCAGTGCGTGCTCACAGCCTCATGGGACCGCTCGCTGCGTCTGTACGACGATAACACGAGCTCCAACAGTCTACTACGGTGTATCACTGACGCCCACGACACGGACATCAAGTGTATGGCCTACTGCTACGCCATGTCACTCGTCGCGACGGGCAGTGCTGACGGTGTGATCAAGGTCTGGGACTACATCTACTTCTTGCTGGAAGACACGTGCTCGCTGGCGACCCACGGACTGCCGCAGGTCGACGTAACGGCGCTGGAGTTCGTCGAGCCGTACCCGCTCATGCTCTCGTGCCACGAGAACGGTCTCATTTGTTGCTGGAATGTGTCGCCGTCGCAAAACAGCGTGCTGCTATTCCACTACGCGCCGTTTCTGCGTGATCCGACATCACAATCACTCGATTTCGTACCGGAATCGACACATTTTGATGGAGATGATGAGAACCGAGGTGGCGTGTGCTGTTGTCAGGTCTTCTACGATGAGTCTGGCGGCGAAATTGTGGCAAACGATATCCGAAAGGGTCGGTTCCTGATCATTTCCGCCAGTCTGGACGGTGAAATATGCGTGGATGACATCTCGCAGGCGATCACTCGCTCCAGTTTGAAGGCCTTCCGGTCCGAGAGCCTGCCTTCCAACCATTTTGGATCGTACAACCCGCATCGTCGGTTCATTCGTCATGGAAAGAGTGCCAAGCGACTGAAGAACCATCTGAAGAATCGACGGACGGGGATGGAGGGAGCGTCGGGTGATCCTGAGAGTGGCGATGGCTCCAGTGCGCACCATCAGATCCGCTTTGAGGGCAGCGACGTGCAGCAGTTGGCCAAATGGAAAGCCCACTCGGGTGTCGTGAGGTTTCTTCGTGTGGTCGACGAACCCAACACTATCGTAACGTGCTCCTCCGACAAGACCGTGCGGCTGTGGTCGTTTGAAGGCGAGAGTTTTGGCTCACTATCGAACTCGAAACAGGATCAGACGTCGCCGACGAAGGCTGAAACAGGTACCAACAAACTCACACCTTCATCTGCGTGGACGTGGCGAGTCGACACACAGACGACCGCCCTGCTCAAGCGCGAGCAAGCGGAGAGACTGTGGGAGGCGATGAAGACGGAGAAGCTTCAACTGTTGTCGAAGCGTGAACAGTCAAGCAAGGAAGTATCTAGGCAGAAGCGTCGTAGCTCGCTGGGTCTAGCGGGTTCCGCGAGTCTCGCAGACTTCCGATTGAGACACCAGTCTTCGCGATCGCTGCAGTCCTCAAACCAAGCGAACGCAGCTGATGCAAACACAATGCCAAAAGATACGGAGCGGCTATTCAAGCAGCTCAAGGGCGAAACAACCTGGCGACAGAGCGACTTCCAGCTCGCGAGATCCGTCGCGTGGGAGAAAGAACGCGAGAAGTTTCAACAGCGCATGAAGCACATTCTCAAGAAGGAGTCAAAAGCCGGCAAAGCTGGAAAAGGAAGTGGAACCCACGGTCGTGAGGAAGACGATAGTGCCCTTACCAGTGACGGGCTCACTGACGGCGACAGTCTTCTGGATCCGACAGCCAACCTGCTGCCTGACGATCTCAACAGTGCTATCCAGGAGCTCCCATTTGACGACAAAGACAACTGGAGCGTCGGTGGGTTGAACCGACAGAAGCAAATGTACGGGAATCTGCACCACGAGCACGTGCGACGCAGCCAAAAGGTATTGGTGTCCAGCGGAAGCAAGCTGCGGAAGATGCAGTCGATGGCGAGTCTCGACCTCACGCCCTCGACATTTTTGCTGGAGCGACTGGGCACGAGTTGTATCGTCCAAGAGGGTGGTGAGGGCTTGGCGCCCGTGCGAAATGTCAAGAAGAAGTCGATAAAGAGGATGCCGACTGCTGTCAATCGGCTCGGGTCGTCGCAGTCGCTGTCTGTGTTGAGCTCCGTCAGCCTTGTCAGCAGTGGAACCTCGTCGTCGATTGGGGAGACGCTCACGACGATCCCAGGCTCTGAAGCTGATGCAGAAAGAGACAAGCCCGCATCGTTGACGAAGCAAAACCTGCGTGCCGTGCGTTCAGCGCCTGCGTTAGCCGCCCAGTCGACTCTCAAGGATCTGTTTCTTCAACAGCAAGTCGCCGAGGACAAATTGCTTCACGCATCACGGCTTCTCGCTCGCACGGGGTCACTGGGTCCGGAATCATCGTCTATCCTACCATCTCTGGAGGAGCACGCGAACAACAACGTCCCAGAGACCTTGACTGAAGAAAAAGCCGTTCAGCGTCCCAAACCATCGTCGGCGCCACGGCGGAAGGCGTCAGCAGGACCGACGTCGCCAACTGCGAAGGCTCGAAAGTCGTCATCGTTCAAGCAAAGCGACATGGCGGCAAAGAAGCAGCGCATCCGGTCCGACACATCGCTCATGCGGCAGGAATACTTCGGCACGTACAGTCGCGACGACGTGGTCAACGTGTTCCGCACGTTTACCAAGATCGACAAGGACCGTAGTGGCACGATCACGCTTCGTGAGCTCGTGGACGGTGCTGGACTGTTCGGCAGTATGCACTTGCGCGACAATGTCATGGGTATCTTCAGCAGTATCGACCAGGACCAAAGCGGCCACATCGACCTAAGGGAGCTGTGCAGCGCGATCTTCAACGACGCGAAAGACGACGTGATGAATGACATCATGCGGTTCTACGTCGTACTGGAAAGTGCCGAGAAGGCGAAGCGTGAGAAGCGCAAGCAACTCTCGCCCGAGCAGCTCAATGAGCTCAAGCAGCTCTTCCGACTCTACGACGCCGACCGCAACGGCGACATCGACGTCGACGAGCTGTTCAACGCGCTGCGCTACAACGAAAAGTTCTACGACGGCGACGCCAACAACAACAATGGCGACCGTGCAGTGGATGGGGAAGACGGTCGTGAACGCATTGGTGGTGCAAACATCACGCGCGAGGACGTGGAGCGCATCATCGCGCGCTTCGACGTGAACACCAACTCGACGCTGGATCTCCACGAGTTCATTGAGCTGTTCCGGGAAGAGCTCTGATCACGTCAGCAAGGAACATGACTACACATTCACTCTTCGCTGACGAAGATACCGGTAAATCGATACCGGTATCCAGTCGTGCCTCAGCATTGGCGGAAGGCATTGCCGAGCGGATCATTCGCGAACCCACCGTCGACAGTTGATCACCATGTCTGGAGCCCTTGCCGCCAAGTGCTGGGCCGTGCCTCTGAGCTGCTTCGCTGCGGGTGTCGCTGGAGGCTCGCTGCTCAAGTCTGAGCCTGCGCCCGAGCCTGTGAAGAAGGAAGCCGCTGCCAAGCCGCTCAAGAGCCACGACAAGCCCGTGGATCTGTTCGAAGCTGTGGGCAACACGCCGCTCATTGAACTCAAGAGTCTGTCGAAGCTGACGGGATGCAAGATCTACGGCAAGGCCGAGTACATGAACCCGTGCGGCAGCGTCAAGGACCGCGCCGCCAAGTACCTCATCCTGGACGCCGAAGAGAAGGGCGAGCTTAAGCCTGGCGCGACGATCGTTGAGGCCACTGGCGGCAACACGGGTGTGTCGCTGGCGCTGCTGGCGGCTGCGCGTGGCTACAAGACGCTGTTCACGATGCCGCTCAAGACCGCGTCGGAGAAGATCGAGCTGATGAAGACCATGGGCGCAGAGGTCCACGTACAGCCCATGGTGTCCATGTTCGACAAGGAGAACCACTTCTACCACGTCGCGCACAGACTCGCGGCCGAGAGGGAGAACACGTGCTATCCGAACCAGTTCCAGAACACAGCCAATATGAAGGCCCACTACCTCACGACGGGGCCGGAGATCTGGTGCCAGACCCAGGGCAAGGTGGACGGCTTCGTGGCGGCGTCGGGTACAGCCGGCACGATCGCCGGCGTGTCCAAGTTCCTCAAAGAGCAGAAGCCCAAGCTGCAGACGTGGTTGATCGATCCAGAAGAAGTCACGGCGATGGCCAAGTTCATTAACGACGAACAGAGCACGAGTGTGGAGAAGGAAGGCTTCGAGGTCGTCCCAGTGCGTCAGGGATCGACGATCGCTGAGGGCGTGGGTCTGCCACGCGTCACGCCCAACTTCCGTGAGGCCAACATCGACAAGGGCGTCACGGGCACCAACCAGGAGATTGTGGACATGGCGTACTTCCTGCTGCGTAACGACGGCATCTTCGTCGGCCCCAGCGCGGCACTGAACGTCGTGGGCGCCGTGAAGATGGCGCGTGAGCTCGGCCCAGGCCACACGGTCGTGACGATCCTGTGTGACGGCGGTGACCGCTACCGCAGCAAGCTGTACAACCCGCAGTGGCTCAAGGACGAGAAGCTCGAACCGAAGAGCGAGGGAAAGTTCTCGCTGGACTTTGTCGGTCCGCTTGCTTTGCCATAAGCCCGTCGCCAGTCATCATTCCGATCAAGAGACTACCGCAAATCCAAGCTTGTGTTTCTCGACCTCTCTCTGCATCTCCGTTCAACCCCGGTCGTCACATATCGAATCTATTGTAGGTACGTCGGCTCCCCGATCCTCTCGCGTCTCTTCGTGGTCAGTCTCTAAAAATCGAGTTTTGAGCATGGGGCCGTGGCATCGGCGACCAACGAAGGAGGGGCTGGCGCGGCGCGAGCGCTGGCAGAAGCTGCACTTGCCCCGCATCCGTAATGCGTCGCGACCCAACGCTGTGTACATCACAGAGCCCCACGTCGTCGCCGTGCTGCAGCATTTGTCCGACGGCGTGAACGAAGTACTCATGGCGCGGCCGCTCACGCCGTTTCCGTGGCTCGCTGACTACCTCCGTCATGCTGTAAGTAGAAAGACTTTGCCCAGACGAATGTTTCGTGAGACTCACAAGAGCTGAATTTGTCCTAGTGCAAAGTGGCGTATTGCATCGAGCAGGACGCGGCCACAGTACTCATGGCGGAGATGCACAAGAAGCGGCGCGTGATCCAAAACGCGCTGCTCGACACCAAGGTGCGTTGAACTACCTGATCTGTACTAACCGATTGCTCGTAGATACACCTGACTGACATGATCCGTAGGCAGACGAGCGGGAGAGCAAGCGTCTCATTCAAGTGATCAAAGTGCAGCAGGAGATGCTGAACCTGCCAGACGAGGAGCTCCGTCTGGATGGAGACGACCACGCATTCCTCGCGACAGTCATTCCAAGTAACCAGTCGCAGTGGAGCGTTGATGTAAGTGCCATCACGCTACCAGAACTAGCGTTCGATTCTTCAGAGCCAACCAAGAGCGAAATCGACAAGTGGGTGAACGGCCATCTGAGACCGAGGCGTCACTTGGAGCCGTACGTGGCAATGGTGATGGAAGGCGTCACGCGGGCGCGCGTGGAGCTGGAGTTGGCGTCTCCAGAGAACTCGGCGGAGTGGCTCGTGCTCCATTTCAAGGAGTACGAGTCGCGACAAACGCCCAACGAAACGTCCGTGACTCCACAACC
>JAADXE010000199.1:0-40871 GCA_023337545.1 Pythium coloratum
CTGTGTACGAGCGTCATGGAAGGCTACGGCCACTATATCAACCACGCGCGTGCGGCTGGCGGGCTCATCGTGACGTCCGATGCGCCTCCGATGAACGAGCTCGTGACGCCGACGTCAGGCGTGATGCTCAAGGCGTCACTCCCCACGGCGAGCACTTTCTGGGCGGGAAGTCCCCCAAAGCACTGAGTTTGCAGGGCGTCCAAGGCTACGTTGCGAGCTTCGGCGGGTCGCAGGTCTGCGCTGCAGTTGACCTCAAGAACGTGAGCGTCGAAGAGAGACGCCGACGAGCCCACCGCGTCCGCCAGCAGTACTTTTACGACACGGCCTTCTTCGCGATGAAGATGCTGCAACTGCGGACGCTTGTGGGACCCAAGGACGCACAGTAGAGGCCATAACACAACCGCGCGTCGAGTGCCGACCACGTCCCAGCCCACACTTCCTACACCTGGATTATCTCACGATCCTCCATCGATGAAGAGGAGACGTACCACCATAAACTGGCAAGGTAACGATATATACTGTAGGATACCGGTGAATTAAACTGGGTGTGTGCTTTGAAAGATCCGCCGCCAGGCGCCCTTTCACAATCGTCGGGTGTCAAGTGTAAAACGAGATCACACAGCAGCACCGAACGACAGGTCCGTCCAACTGATCGACTTCTACCATGCCGTCGCCTTCGGCTTCGTCTCCTTTGACCGCGCGTCTTCCGCGCGAGTCCGACGTTCGCATGTTCAAGGCCGCCGTCATCGCAGTCGTCGTGTTCATGGCCGTGTCGCTTCTCGCCGTGGAGACAAGCGTGACGACCACAACTAACTCCCTGCGCAACGCCAACGCCGACAGCTTCTACATCAGCGGCGCCGCAGCCACTGGCGTGGACGAGTCGACTGAGGCAGAGAATAATGAGTTTGCGAGTCTGCTTCGTCTCGGCGACACGCTCATCGGCCCAGTGTTCGATGAACGCATCTACCACGTAGACTGGTCGCGCCGTGTCCATCGTGCCGACGTGCTGTACATCGGCCAGCTCGAGCGCGTGTGTATGGATAACAAAGACAGTGTGATCCTGTGGAACTACACTACCGAGAATGCCGTGACGACCGTGTTTCACCAGCCTGCGGACGGTGATGAGCCGGCAAAGACGCGTGTGCTTCAGGCGCTGCGTCAGTGTGCGGATGTCGACGTGTACGTCCCGGTGCATATTCGAAAATCGGGCTACTGCGAAGACGCCTCCGCCTATATCAAATGTACGACTGCCACCACACAAACACAAATCCTGATGAGTAGAGGTGATGCCAACGCGCATTTTGATGTTGACGCTTTTGTAGACCTCCACGGACGAATACTGCCACGCTGGGCGATCGAGATGCCGTTCTTCGACGAGTCCATCAACCGGACAGTCAAATACCACGAGCTGTGTCCGCGTACGCCAATGATCCTCTTCAACCACTACTGGGACAGCGTGCGTGATGACGCGGCGTGGCCAGCCACGAAGCCGCTGTATCTGATGCCGAATATTGAAATGTACGAGCTCGAGGCAAAGCACTACGCGCAGGCTGACGTCGTGCTGTGTAAGACGGTGATCTGCACGCAGTACGTACGCGCATGGTTCAAGCAAGAGGGCAACCCAAAGATGACCGAGGTGCTGTACACGCGCTTCACGACCTGCGATGTCGCGATGGACGCCTTGCTCGCGGCCGGGATCCAAAACGCCACGAGCGACTGGGTCGATCGACACAAAGACTTTGCAAATCCCGTGTTCCTCCACACTGCAGGCACCAGGTGAGCACTACGACTGGCAAATGAGCCGCTCGTATCGTACGCACGTGACGAGACGGTCTCGCTTACCAACCATTTTTCTTTGCTGGACAGCATGCAAAAGGGAACGCGAGCAGTGCTCGAGTGTTGGCTCGACCGCCCCGATCTGCCTGTGCTGGACCTGTATATCGCAGAGGATACGTTCGAAGGTTGGTACAAGGACTTCAGGGAGCGGATCAACAGTAGCCACAACGTCAAGCTGCATTTGGGCAAGCAAGACGCGACCAGTTTCGGCAGGGTCATCGCCGACGCGGCGTTTTTCCTGTGTACGAGCATCATGGAAGGCTACGGCCACTACGTGAACCAGGCCCGCGCGTCGGGCGGCGTGGTCGTGACACCGGACGTACCTCCGATGAATGAGTTGGTCTCCTCTTCGTCGGGCATCCTCGTTGCTGCCAGTCGGATATCACACGTCCAGCAATTCCTTGGCGGCCAGTCCAAGCAAAGCCAAGCGCTGCGAGGCGTCGAGGGCTTTGTCGCTTCGTTCGGCGGCAATGAAGTGTGTGCCGCTGTGGATCGACTGCTCAAGGATGTGACCACCGAGCAACGCAAGCAGCTGGCTGCTAGATTGTGGCAGCAGTATCTGTACGACACGGCGTTCTTTGCGATGAAGATGGAGGAGCTGCGCTTGTGTCTCCGGCCAAGCTCGTAGGCCACTCTATCGAAAATTTCGTTCATCATCATTTTTTATCATTTTGACAAATAATATTAACTATCAAGGTACAAAAAAACCCTTGAATGTCCACCCCATACTTTGAAGATGGCACCTGATATATCCATTTATAGAGTTAGATACGAAACAGAGGTCCGACTAAATGATGTGCGCCATACCAATCTGTCAAATGTTTTGACCGCTGCCGACTCCACAGGCATCTGTCGTCTGGTAATCAGCAGCGAGACACCCTCATGACGACTCCTACGCCAGCGGCTTCTGCAACGGCGTCCGCGTTAGCGTCTGCGTACGCGCGCCGCCTTCAGCAGCGTCCGCTGATGGCGGCCTTTCTCGTGCTGGCGCTTGTGGTCACGCCCGCGTGGCTCGTGTTCGTGGGCTTCCAGGCCGAGTACCTCACGTACCATCCTCAGTCAATGCACGGCAGCCTCATGCTGCGTCGCCAGCCCTCCCACTCGACCGAGAGGTCCCAGGCCACTGTGCTACTAGAATTGGGCGAGAGATGATGACCAAACAAGACGGCGTGCCGTATCCCGAGCAGATCTACGAACTCGACTGGTCCAAGCACGTGCCACGCCAAGAGGTCTTGCACTTGGGCGCGTTACAACGCGCCTGCACCACGTACATTGAGAGTGTGATCCCGTGGGAATACGGACGAGAACAGAACCAAGAAGCTGGAAAGATACGCTGCTGGACAAGGATATGGAAGAACAGACGCTGCTCAAGGCACTGAGGAAGTGTCCGCCCGTGGATGTGTTCATCCCCACGGGCGTGAGAGGACAAGGCTACTGCGAGGACGCCGCGGCCTACACCAAGTGTGAGTGTATTTGTATGGCTACGACTGTAGGAGGATGTTAGAGGCCAAGTGACTGACTGAGTGTACTGTGTTTGTTGTGTAGATTTGCAGCGCGTATGATCCCTCACTGGGTCATGGAGCTGGAGCTCTTCGACGAGAAGCTCAATCGCAAGGTCACGTACCACGAGCTGTGTCCGCGCACGCCGATGCTGTTCCTGAACCACTACTGGGACGGTCTGCGGGACGACGCCAAGTGGCCGACGACCAAGCCCGTGTATTTGATGCCCAACATTGAGATGTTTGAGCTCCAAGCCGAGCACTATTGGCCGACGTCGTGCTGTGTAAGACGGCACTGTGTGCGCAGTACCTGACGCTGTGGTTCGAGCAAGAGGGCAATCCGGGTATGACGCTGGTGATCTACACGCGGTTCACGACCAGTGACTTGGGCACAAACGCCCTTGCGGCTGCGGGTCTGGAAAGCGCGGACGCGGAGTGGAACGAACGACCCAAGAACTTCGACAAGCCCGTGTTTATCCACACAGCGGGCGGCAGGTAAGCTGCCTTGTGTGGCTATTGTAACCTACTCGGGTATGGAAAGGATGCTAATGCTGCGTATATTCTCTGGCTGCTGTCAGTTGGTCCAAGGGTACAACGGCCGTGTTGGACTGCTGGCTGTCGCGTCCCGATCTGCCGCAACTCGACTTCTTCATGGCCGACGATCTGTACAAGACCACGATAAAAGAGCGCTTCGAGAAGCGGATCCTCGCGAGCAAAAACGTCAAGTTCCGTCTGGGTCTCGACTCGCAAAACTTCGGGTTGATGATCGCAAACACGGAGTTTTTCCTGTGTACGAGCTCCATGGAAGGCTACGGCCACTACATCAACAACGCTCGAGCCTCTGGAGGACTCATCGTAACGACGAACGCCCCGCCGATGAACGAGCTGCTCTCGTCGTCGTCCGCCGTGCTGGTCGAGGCCAAGCGTGGTGCGATGCCGCAGCACTTTTTGGGCGGTGCGTCCACGAAGCCTCACGGCCTTCGGAACGTTGAAGGCTTCATGGCTCGGTTTGGAGGGGACAATATTTGTGCGGCGGTGGACGAAATGCTCAAGCTCAGTCTCATAGAACGAAAGCGACGAGCTCACCGCGCCCGGCAGCAGTTCTTTTACGACACGGCGTTCTTTGCGATGAAGATGCAGCAGCTTCGCAAGATGCTGAGTCCCCACGCGTAAAAATAAATACAAGAACCGCTCCCTGAACGACCCTGATTGAATTGGACATCAAAGACCCTCAGCCTTAAAGTCTCCTGGTCCTGTGGCGAGCGAGCAAATGGCTGTATCGATACGCGTCCACGGCGACACGCCACGCAAGTCGGTGCTGCAATGGCTCTTCGTGGGGCTGCTGCTGCTCGTGTCCACGTCGCTGATGCTGATCTTCAAGGAGAGTGGCGACTTGGAGCACGTGCCTGGGGATGTGAAGCTCATGAGTAGTGATGCGAAGCCCGTGACTGGTGACTTGAAGCCCATGAATGTCGGCTCGGAGGCAGAAGACGACGTGGAGCCCGCGACTTTCTACTTGCGGCGTCCAGCCACCGAGAAGCCTGTCTTCTCTCCTGACGTCCTCGAGCTTCTTCGTATGGGAGACATGCTCAACAGCAGCGGTGTGCTGTATCCTGATTCGATGGATCAAGTGGATTGGTCTGCTCAAGTCTCACGCAGTGATCTCCTCCACCACGGCGCATTGCAACGAGCCTGTGTGACGCAGGGCGACACCTTCATCCCGCCAGACTTCGGGGCGCCAGACTCGTCCGCACAGCCAGTGACTCGCGCGGAAGCCAGTGAAGATGGAGGGGCAGCCTTCATCGAGATCCTGCGGCAGTGTGCACCCGTGGATATCTACGTGCCCGTAGGGCTTCGTGGTCAAGGATACTGCGAAGACGCCGCCGCGTACGCAAAGTGTGAGTTCCAAGTGTTTGTGATTTGCCTTTTTATCTATTTGATTCTGATTGGAGGAATTTGTATTCTATTGGCAGACTTGAAAGCTCGCATGATGCCGCGGTGGGTGATCGAGCTCAAGTACTTTGACGCAAAACTGAACAGAAGCTTGAGCTACCACGAGCTGTGTCCCAAGACGCCCATGGTGTTCTTCAACCACTACTGGGACGGGCTTGTAGAAGAGCCCGACTGGCCAGAGTCGAAGCCGTTGTATCTCATGCCCAACATTGAAATGTACGAGCTCGACGCTTCACATTACAGCAAAGTCGACGTGGTGCTGTGCAAGACAGCCGTCTGTGCGCAGTATCTGACCAAGTGGCTCGACCAAGTCGGGAATACTGCTAATACACGAGGCCCCCGAGTGCTTTACACTCGCTTCACGACCAGCGACATCGCGACAAATGCTCTGGTCGCGTCAGGACTAGAGGCCGCGGATCTACCGACAAACCCAACACGCCAGAAAAGCTTTTCGGATCGTCAGTTCACCCATACGGCCGGCACGAGGTACGTGGTTCTTATTGTGGTTGGTGAACGTGTATGGTGTTTTAAATTTTTGGAGTGTATCGGCATTTCTAGTACGCAAAAGGGAACCAAAGTGCTGCTGGACTGCTGGCTGAGGAGATCCGATCTGCCGCCGCTGGACCTGTATATGGCTGAGGACACGTACAACGGATGGATTCGTGATAAATACGACTCTCCGATCCAGAAGAGCTCGAATATTCACGTGCATCTCGGCAAAATGGACGCGAGTTCGTTCGGTTTGTTGATCGCCAAGTCGGCGTTCTTCCTGTGTACGAGTTTGATGGAAGGATACGGCCACTACATCAATCATGCGCGCGCGTCCGGAGGTTTGATAGTCACGACTGATGTCCCACCGATGAACGAGCTCGTGACGTCAGCATCAGGAGTACTCGTGCGGGCGACACGCACAGCGAGCGAAGGCCACTTCCTAGGCGGCAAGTCGAAACGCAAGGACGCATTACGCGATGTCCAAGGCTTTGAGGCCTTCTTCCACGGACGAGACGTGTGCCACGCCGTCGATACGATCGTCAAACAACTGAGTGGAGACGAGATCAGGCAACGCGCGGAGCGCGCCAGGCAGCACTACTTTTACGACACGGCGTTCTTCGCGATGAAGATGGACGAGCTACGTGAGACCTTGAGTCTTCAAGGTTAAATTAGTCTCTACTATTCATACAAGCCTTTCTCCAATACTACTCATTTCGTCGCCGCTTACTCGCGGGCTGCAGTGCGTTGCGCAGTGTCTCCATCTTCTTGGCAAAGACGGCCGTGTCGTAGAAGAACTGCTGCCTCGCTCGCTTTGCTGCTTGCTGTCTCTCATTCGCGCTCATGTCCTTGATGAGGTGGTCGACAGCTTCACACACGGCGTTTCCATCGAACTGCGCGACAAATCCTGGTACGTCTCGCAGAGCTTCAGCTTGTGTGGACGTTCCGCCGAGGAACTGCTGCATCATTGACGTCTGCGACGAGCGGACGAGTACACCAGACGCCGGGGTGACCAGTTCATTCATCGGAGGCACGTCGGCGGTCACCACGAGTCCACCGGCCGCGCGTGCGTTGTTGATGTAGTGGCCGTAGCCTTCCATGAGGCTTGTACACAGGAAGACCGCGGTGTCGGCGATCATTGTTCCGAACGCGACGGCCTCGAGCTTGCCCACGTGGAGGTGCACGTTGGGGCTCGCGAGGATCCCAGCGCCGTACTTGTTCTTGTACCCGTAGTTATAGAAATGCTCAACGATGTAGATGTCCACAGGAGGAAGATCGGGCCGCGAGAGCCAGCAATCGAGAATGTACTGCGTACCCTTCCACAAACTGGTGATAGAACACAACGAGTTAGTCAATTGATACCGTGACAGTAAAGGAGACCAAATATCGGAGACTCACCTCGTGCCTGCAGTGTGGGTGAAGCTCATGCTATTGATGAAGTCCTTCTCTCGTTCTGGCCAGTCAACGTCGCCAGTCTCCATCCCTGACGCCTCTAGTGCACCAGTCGCGACGTCGCTCGACGTGAACCGCGTGTACAGCACCTGCGTCATGCGTGGGTTACCCTCCTGGTCGAACCACTTGGTCAACGACTGGACACAGACCACGGTCTTGCACAGAATCACGTCGGCCTGGCGGTAGTGGTGGGCTTCCAGCTCATACATCTCGATGTTGGGCATGAGATACAGCGGCTTGGTCGCTGGCCACGTCGCATCCTTGCGGATATCTTCCCAGTAGTGGTTGAAGACAAGCACTGGCGTGTGGGGACACAACTCGTGGTAGGTGACGTTGCCATTCCGCGACTTGTATAAGAATTTCTTCGTCAGGACCCACGCTGGAAGGATACGCGCCTGTAAATCTGCAGAGATCAATTCGCAATGAAACCAATCAGTTAGTACATCAATCAAACTAATCAATCAATCCAGTGATGCAAACACTTACGCTTGGCGTAGACCGCGGCGTCCTCGCAGTATCCCTGGCCGCGAATGCCCAGAGGCAAGTAAATATCGACCGCTGGACACTGCCGCAGCGTTTCGAGTAGCTTCTGCATGTCTTCTTCCGCCGATTTCGCCGTAAGAAGCCACTCCGTGGCTGTCTGTTCGCTTGAGCTATTGAGACCGTAGCTCCACGGGATCACACTGTCGTCGTTGTCGACACACGCGCGCTGTAATCGACCAACGTGGAGCACGTCGCGGCGTGGCACTTGCTTCGACCAGTCGACTTCAAAGATCTCTTCTGGGTAGAGGTCATCGCCGCTGAGAACGCCGTCACTGAGCTGCAATAGCTGCTGGATTTGCTGCTTTGGAGAGACGCGAGCTGTGAAGTTGGAGAACATCGCAGTTCGCATTCTCCGCACGCTATCGCCATTAGTGACTTCTAATTCCGACACGACCACGAGCCACACAGACGTCAGCAGCAGCGTTGAGACGAAGATCGCCAGGCGGATGGACTTGGGGCCGATTCGCCACGGATCGCGCGGCGGCGGCGTCATTGCGATTGATAGAAGCACCGCGAATGCGTGAATGGCTGACTATGTATGCCCCCACTCAACGATCCCCCAAAACGGGAAAATGGCGGTGCTGTGATCGAAAACTGAAGACCGCTCATCATGGGTGCTGCGACGTGTGCCAGCTGAGCTCAACGTCTGTTACTACAGCCCACTGATCATGTATGAACGTGATTGCTTCTGTCTATGGATGACTGCGGCTGTATCGCAGTGGCTGAGTTCGGAGCTGATCATCGTCACCGTTGAGTCGCACGCCGTGCTGGACACAGACAGCCGCAACGTGTGTCGCACCTGAGACCGTCCTCGAGTGTAGCCATATCATATTTGGGATCACTTCGTCTCCCTACCACACGTCTCACAATCATGAGCCTCCAAGCCAGAGCAGATCACATTTGCGTTTTCGTCATTACCGGTATTGCAAGCAACTCACAGTGTCGGGAAACGATCGCTTACATCACATAGCATACTGAATAGTACGACGACACTAGACAACAATTACTCCGCGCGACACCGCGTCTTCTTCGTAGGCGCAGGCGTGGCCTCTGGGGCAGCCGTGGCCGAGCCAGGCTTGACGATGTCCTCATCATCGTCATCGTCGTCGTTGTCAGCATCCGCATCGGCGGCGGCTGGAGTGGACGGCGTCGGCTTCCCGGCAGGCGTTGGCGCGACTGGCGTTGGCTTACCAGCGCTTGGCTTACCGGCACTTGGCTTGCCCGGAGCTGGAGCTGGGGCAGGAGTTGGAGCTGGCGCTGGAACGACAGGGGCGACGCTTCCCTTCGCTGGCTTCTGACCAGGGTCACCGTCAGCGTCAGCATCTGCGGCAGGCACTGGCGCTGGCGTTGGAATAGGCACGATGGCAGGAGGCATCGAGATCTTTGGGGTCGGAGTCGGCGTCGACGCAGGCTTCACAGTCGTTGGCTTTGGCTTCGGCGACGGCATTGGCACAACCGAGCCGGCACTGATATCATCCGAATCGTCGTCGTCGTCGTCGTCATCACCGTCTCCACCAACAGATCCAGACTGCGAGTCCGCGTCGGATCCCGTACCGTCGCCCTGGCCAGGAGCCGAAGGCGCTGGCTTGGTCGTCGTTGGCGCTGGCGTAGCCGTCGTAGGAGCTGGCGTGACAGCAGGCAGTGTAGGCGTTGGCGTGGATGGCGCGAGCGTGGTACCGTCAGAAGGGATCTGCTTGCAGTCGGCCGAGGCGTCGAGCAGCTCACGCACCTCCTTGTACTTGATGCCGACGTCGGCCACCGAGTCCATGGATGGCTGGCTCTTTGGGAACCACAGGAAGTCCGGGTGCTCCTTGCGCGAGTTGCGCACCCACTCACCGCCGACGATGTTGCCGTCGGCGTTGATCTCGAGCACGTACTCGTAGTACGCACCCTGCGTGTACGTCTCCACCTTGGTCGGGATCATCGGTCCGTTCTCGTTCGACTCGACGATCCAACTGAACTTCAGCTGGATGAACACGATCTTGACGGCGTCCTTGTTGAAGACGTAGGTCGTGCGAGGCGCGAAGAACGTCGTGGCCGCAAAGTCAGGCGTCATCTCGGTCGCCGAGATGATCTCGTACGAGCGCACAGGCTGGTTCCAGACCTCAGCGCCGGCCGTCACGTCCACAATGAACGATCGCTTGTTCATGCCCATGATGTTGCTGATAGCAATGTGGAAGAAACCTGGACCGAGATCACGACGCGTGGCGTCGGTGAAGCGGCCGTCTTCGTCCATCTTGAGCGGCTCATCGGCGCCGTTGTAGCGCGTGCCCGTGAACACAGTCTCCAAGTGCGAGCCGTCGTAGGCCTGCGTGATGAGCGCCTTGATGTCCATGGGCTCAAAGGTCACGTTGTTCTTGGTAACCGCACAGCGTGGCTCGCGCTCTTCGATGGCAGCAGGCGACCACGCGTGGCAAATGCCGAACCACTTGGGGATACAGTGGCCGGTCGTCTCGCCCTGGCGCTTTCCGCAGCCGGAGCCGTCCTTGAGCGCCGTGCAGTCGTCGTTGGTCGTACAGTTTTGACGCGTCGCCTGCGAGAGGATGCCGTTCACCTCCGAGATCTTGGTGGTGAACGCCTTCGGGTCGAGTCCGTAGGCACGCGCATACTTCTCCGATGGCGGCATTGGCTCCTCCTTGTTCCACGCGTAGTTGATACCATCCTCGTAGATCGGCCAGTAGCTGCTCGGCCATGGCGGAGTCGCAGCCGCCCCGGAGGTGTACTTGCTGAGCTCCTTGTAGTTGACCACCATCTTGGTCTTGAAGTGCGCCTCCAGACGCTCTAGGTCCTTGCTGCTCTGCTCCGTGGCCTCACGGTCTTCATTCTGCCAGGACAAGTGGCGCAGCTCCTTCTTCGTGATGATCGTCGTGGTCTTGTTGAGCAAACCAGGAAGCTCCGCCGAGTCAGCGTCTTCATTCTTCGCCGCCGTCGCGGCCGCTGGCAGCGAAGCCTTGAGACCGAGCGAGTCAGATGGCGGGATGTTGCCCAGCGCTGGGTGCTTGCGGCCAAGCTCAATGGTATCACCACCAGGCGTGAACGGGTTCAGCGCGAGCGGCAAGGCCTCCACGGCGCTGTTCGCGAGCACAGCCACGGCCACGAATGCCGGTACTGCGATACATGCGTGCACCATGGTTATCTGTCTATTGTGGATGCAGTTTTGTGAGTTTGGACACCGCAGCTACACGCGAAAGTTGATGAATGGCAGGCAGCTCCATTGAGCGAGCGGACGTCCCAAGCACGCCGTGGTAGAGGCGCATAACGAAACCAAGATACTGTCGCTCTCTGCCTACGAAGGGGCAAAACCCGAGCCACTGTCTGCTACTTGTTGACGCCAGACTTGACGTGGTGCCATCTGGATGGGTCCCATGATCCGCACAGCCGGAGGGAGACAGAGGAGCGTTCGTAGAGACCACGTGGCTTCTGGCTCGGGGAGCTCATTTCAGAAATGATCATCACTCTGAACACGAAAGTCCCACTTGAGGGGCGAATACATCACCTTGTTTTGTGATTTTGGAGATTAACCCTGTCTAAATTGATATATTCTGACTCTTTTTGTTTGTCTAGCATGAAGTCAGCTCAACGAGGGAAGAGACGAACGATGAGCAATGAAGACGGCTGGATATGCATCCACCAGATGCAAAGCTCGAAGGATGCAGCTCACTTCTGGGTGCTGTTTCGGCGAAGAAGGAAGAACGGAAGGATCGTGGAAGGGTGAATGCTGTGCAGGTGGCCGTCCGGTCCTTTCGCACGAATTGAACTCCAAGTCTCACAATGCTTTGAAGGCTTCACACTGGCCACGAGATCAATGATATCCGCGGTTCCTGCGGACAGCTCTCGTCAAGGATTAGATTTGTGAAACTCTCCACGATGCAATATGCTACGCGGCCACAGTCGCCAGGAGTTTGACACTTGTCGTTGATCCGGTATCATCAGTACGACATTGTCGTGACAGGCTGTTGCCGCTGATCAGGGCTTGACTCAAGACTCAGGCCTTGAGAAAACGACGGCACGGGGATGTAGATCAGATCATGTTTTGTTTCAACTTCCATTCATAGTATGAACTCGCACAGGGTTTGTACAAAAAGCTTAGACTCAATAGATTCTAGACTGACACGAAAAATGGGGAGGCGACTGGTGTCCACTCCTACACCAAGGGCTGCTTCGGCGGTGGGGCACTTTCTCTTCAGTGTCCACGGCCGCGGCCTTCCATCCAGCGCTTGAGCATGTCCGAGATCGACTTGTAGGCGTCGCCGAACGACGAGGCACTCGTAACGGTGCCAATGGAGAATCCGGCAGGAGCTGGAGCAGGGGTGACCGCTGGGACGACAGGAGCAGGAGCCGTCGTAGTGGTAACTGGCTGGGCAGGGGTAGCCGTCACGACTGGCATCGTGGTGGCATCAGGCGCGGTGGTATCAGCGGCAGGCGCTGGCGCCGTGGTCACGACCGTAGGTGTAGTAGCGGTGCCTGAGCCGGCTGCGTCGATGGCCTTGCAGTCGGCCGACGCGTCAAGCAGCTCACGCACGTCCTTGTACTTGATCCCGATATCGGAGACCGAGTCCATAGTCGGTGTGGACTCTGGGAACCAGAGGAAATCTGGGTGCTGCGTGCGGGAGTTACGGACCCACTCACCACCGATGATGTTACCCGCGGCATCGAGCTCGAGACAGTACTCGTAGTAGACACTCGTGGTGTAGCTGTCCACTCGGTTCGTGGACACAAGTGGTCCATCTTCAGCAGCCTCAACGATGTAGTTGAACTTGAGCTGGATGAACATGATCTTGACGGCCGCGGTGTTGAACGTCCACGACGTGCTTGGCGCGAAGAAGATCTGGGCGGCCGACGCAGGCGTCAGCTCGGTGGATGAGATAACTTCGTACGAGCGCACGGGCTGGTTCCACACCTGCGAGTCGGCATCCACGTCCACGATGAACGAGTTCTTGCGAGCACCCATGATGTTGTGGATGGCGATGTGGAAGAAGCCAGGGCCAATGTCACGACGCGTCTCGTCCTTGTAGCGACCGAAGCTATCGGTCGTGGCTGGGGAGTCCGGGCCGTTGAAACGCGAGCCCGTGAACACAGTGCCCAAGCTCGAGCCGTCGTACACCTGCGTGATCAGTGCCTTGATGTCGAAAGCCTGGAACGTAACACCGTTCTTGGTGACTGGGCAGCGAGGCTCGCGCTCTTCGATCGCCGCAGGAGCCCACGCGTGGCAGACGCCGAACCACTTTGGGATACAGTAACCAACAGTCTGGCCCTTACGCTTGCCGCAGCCCGAGCCGTCCTTCAGGCGAGTACAGTCGGCGTCACTGTTGCATGTTGGTCGAGAGTTCTGCGAGAGGATGCCGCTCGTCTGCGAGACCTTGGTCGTGAACTCGGTAGGGTCAAGCCCATACGCGCGTGCGTACTTTTCCGACGGAGGCATCGTGTCCTTGGAGTTCCACGCGTAGTTGATACCGTCCTCGTAGATCGGCCAGTAGCTGCTCGGCCACGGCGCCGTGACCGCGGCACCCTTGGAGTACTGCGTGAGCTGCTGGTAGTTGGTGACCATGGGCTTCTTGAAGAAAGACTCGAGACGCTGCATGTCGTTGGTCGACGTCGCCTCACGGTTCTCGGACACATAGCTACTGTTCGGCCCGACGGCGTACGACAGCGAATCCTTCGGGGCCTCCGCACCGAGTGCTGGGTGCGTTCGCGTCAACGGGATACTGTCACCGCCAGGCGTGAACGGGTTCTTGTTGATGTCGCCACCGTGCGCATACTGAGTAAGCACAACGGCAACCGCAGCGAGGAACTCGACTCGACCCAAGCAGCGTGGGTGCACCATTTTGTGTCGGGATGTGGAGATGCAACAAGAATGTGCTTGTGAAAGGAAACCTACTTCGGCGGAAGCAAGTTGGGGAATGGCATTGGCATGCGATTGCTGCGGTGTAGAGTACGACAGAAGCGTCTGGCTGTCCACCTTGTTGGTCTCATGGCAATACAGTAAAGGAGACCAACAGACTCTGGAAGTATCTGTAGTATCGCAGTGCCCGAGAAGCACCAGGTTGGCCACTGCTGTTCGATCCAGCTTACAGGTGGGCTCTACCAGCCCCCGCTCTCTGCTGTATTGTGGACTGAGAGTCGTCCGGACCCCAGATTGGAGCCCTCCAGCTGGAGAGCTAGCTTAGCTGCCCATACGTCCTTTACCGACCGATCACCACCCGGTACTTTCAATACTGGACCCTCAACTTGGTCCGGATACTTGCACGGTCTCTGATACTGAATTCAGTGTATCCAGTTCAGTACACTCGGAATTTGACAATGAAGGGATCCGATCGACTTTATGAGTCACCCCGTGATCTTTCCAGTCAACTAGGCTCATCCGCACTGTGCAGGTAGGCGCTTCAACACCCAGCCACGCTGACTTGACTGGCGATTTCACGGGATGTTGATATAGTATTCTAGTGAGTTTGTGGAGTTGGCATGAGCCGGGCAACTGAGCCTTTCGTCATGGGACACCTTTCAGACGGCAGCGAGATCCTTCCGAGTCCACTTGGTTGGGTGCGAGCGGCCTGATCTCTGTATGTATCTAGCCATCTCCAGTTCTCATCCTTCTAATACACTGATGTTTTCACGTGGCTGGGTGTTGGTGCGAAGCGAGCGCGACATCTTCCGGTCGCACCATGAGACCGTGTCCGGGCTTGCATTCAAAGTACGAGACGCCCTTGAGCGTGCCGTTGTTCTTTCCCTCGGGCTCGTCGAGTTCTACGCCGACGAAAACGCCCTTGGAGTAGTGCGCCAGACCCACAAACTTGGCCGTCTACAGTACAAAAGAGAACAAAAGGATGTGGTCAGTGTGCTGATGATGATCAAGGCACTTGTTGAAGGCACCCAAGAGTCACGAGTCATACCCCTAGCAGCTTGCCGTAGACAACCACGCGGCTTCCGACTTCAATCTCTGGTGTTGTCGCAGCGCGCTTGCTCTCGTCCTGGTTGTCTGGCTTCCCCGCTGACGCGCCTGCGGTGTCTGTGTTGTCCACTTCTTCCTCATCTTCCCAGTCGCTGACCTCCTCGATCTCTTCCTCTTCGTCACTCTCATCCGCCGAACTCACAGCCGTGGCTGTTCGCGGCTTTCGGTTCTGTTTCTTCCGTGATTTCCCACTGCCTCCAAAGCCAAAGAGATCGTCTCCCGCTGTCTGCGCGAAGAGATGCATCATCTCCTCCATCATATCGCCTTCCGTTCCATCCCTACACAAAAACAACAGATCAACCACATTAGAAACCACCACTAGACAAGGCACAAAGACGGCTACAAACGTACAGCTCCGGGTTGTTCATGGACATGCCCATGAATTGCTCAAACATCATCATCTCCGGGTCCAAAAACGCCGCAAACGGGTCGTCCTTTCCGCCAAACAGTCCACCTTTGCCGCCTTTCGGTGCCTTGCGCCGTCTCGCCTTGCCCAGAGACACAGGTACCTTGCCTCCAACCGCCGCTGATGATGCTGCTGCTGGCTTTGCTGCCGTTGCCTTTGTAGCCGCTGGTTTCTTGCTGATCTTGTGCTTGGTCTTGCCGCTGGGCATCGTCGGCCCGAACATCATCTCGAACATCATGAGCATCTCCTCAAACGACAGCTCCAGATCTTCCAGATCGACGTCATCAAACTCAAAATCGTCATCATCATGGTCGTCGTCATCATCGTCATCATCGTGGAAGAACGAGCTTCGCACGCCCTGGTTGCCGCCGTGCTTGTGGAAGTCGCAGATCCGCTTGTACGCCGCCGAGATCTCCTGGAACTTGGCGGTCGCCTCCTCGTGCGGGTTCTTGTCGGGATGGAATTTGAGCGCGAGCTTCCGATACGCCGAACGCACCTCTTCCTCGGTGGCGCCGTGGGTCACGCCCAGCGTCTCGTACGCGCGCTGCAGCGTCACCTTCATCGCGCGGATAGCCTTTCGCTTGGTCAACGGTTGCTGGAAGACCACGACCTTTTGAACGACCCAAAATGTAAAACTGAAATATCACAGTTAGATGAGTCTGTTTTGGTAATTTAAGGAATATAAGAGTGTAGTTCAGATAGAAAGGCAACCAAAAATCGAGGAATCCAATAGGACGTGGAGCTGCATGATGAGCTGGGCCTTCCAGCTTGGAAGCCTGGAATCCAGGCCAGGCCCTGCATGGAATGTCGAGCGATATACGACGTTCTACGTAGTACTCTAGCGCAGTAGTGTCTTCACAATATGCAGTGTGCCGTGCGTAGCGTTGTGCTTGCCTACAGTCGAGTGGCAGTCCTCAATATGCTTGTGTAGGTCAACAATGCTGGATTGTTGAGTATGGTTCATTCTGTACGCTTCCTACTCTGTCCTCTCTTCTTCTTCTTTCTTCCTTGTGTCTCTGTGTTCCTACAATTGCGGGTGGTCCTAAATAACAGACTCGCCCTCTCCGCTCTGTGTGTGCTTACTTGAGGGCGATCATCGGGTGGCGTTGGTCGTCGTTGTCGTCTCTTCGGTCTCTTCTTCTGCATCCGTTGGTCGTGCTGCTCTCCATCAGCGAGGCCACGTCATGCTTCTGGCCCGACGGACACAGCGGCACAGTACACTCAGCCTCCATGCAGATCGTCGTGTGCGAGCGTACAATGGACTGCCACAGTACACACGCGCCACATTTGTCTGGTTGATGGCCGGGCTTGCCGGCGATCGTCACGAGATGAGCCGACACTTTGTTCATGAAGCCTCTCGTCGACACGCACAGCGGATTGCTACAGCCACTCGGCGGGCAACGCGAGACGTGTTCCAGCCCACGAACAACCGAGCGGATCTTGTCTGTCGACGCCGACGGCGCTGATGGAGGCAAAGCGGACGCTGGACGTAGAGGCATTGTAGTAGTAGCACTCCCGGAGGGCTCTCTTCGGCTACTGACGTCTCCTACGGACCGCGGACTCGACGGGGACTCTCTCCGCACGCGTTTCGCAGCCACAGGGACGACAAACTTGAGCGAGTTCGCCGCTGCAGTGGCATGGCCGTGGTTACTTCCCAGGTTCAACCCAGACGACACGGACGGATTCGAGCCGAAACGCAGCGAGAGGTCGATCATATTCGACGGTGAAGGCAAAGTCGCAGGCCCAGACGACGGAGTGGAGAGGAACGAAAGCAGTGGCGATGGAAGCGGCGACAGCGCGTCCAGTGGACGCTTGCGTGACGACGAAGATGACGCAGACGACCCGTCGAGCGAGATCGAATTATGGCCGCCGTACATCGTCTGCATGCCCATCGCCGATGCTGAGGCCACACGCGGTTGATTCATAACCCCACTGTATCCTAGAGACGCTGGAATCCTGTAGGAAGCGTTGTACGCCACGCCATTTACTGAGATTGAGTTCGCGTTGGACGCCAACGATGGCGTCGTATTTTCGCGACCGTACGGGGACTTCTGAACGCAAAATGATCGGTATTTCGCGTCAAATATAGATCGAATAGAGTGGCATGTAGTGAGCGCATCAACGTACCATAGTTGGGCCATCGGACGACGATGGAGGCGGCGACAGCTTGGCCGCGATGTACAATACTGCGTGGCGATTCCTGCGTTTCCTCCACCGACGAAGGAAAATGGGTCAACAACAGAAAGAACGCCAGTCAGATGAAATATAACGGGGAACACTCTGGCGGGTGGTAAATTACGGCCGCCATCGGGTACACTTGAACTTGATGTTTGTATGGTTTGCAGTCTGTTTGAGCAACACTGGTCCGAAGACGACACGGGAAAGAAAAACATTTTGCTGACGAGAGAGTGATGGTCGCTGTGACAGACCGAACGTTCACGGAAAGTTTGCATGGCCAGCTACTCCTTCTGCCTCTTCACAACTGATCACTCACTCAAAAATGCATTATCAGAGGGTTACGAGTGATTGAAAGTATCCAGGAATGAATGTACAAGGCAACAACAAAAAGAGTTCGTGGAGGTCCAGCAGCTCAGGCTCAGTTGGCGGCGACCCACTTGTCACGCACAGGCACAGCGGTCTTGCAGTTGTCCGAGAAGAGGCCGTCGATGCCCAGGCGGAAGAACTGGTTGTACTCGGCGGCGGGGTCGCCCTTGTAGTCCACGGCCAGGCGGTAGGCCTCGTCGCGGAACGTCCACGTGTGGACCTTGAGGCCGGCGGCGTGGGCGTCCTTGAAGAGCTGCGGGTTCTCCATGACCCGGTAGTCGGCGTCTGTGACCTTGCCGTCGCCGTTGAAGTCCGCGGCCTTTCCGTTCTCGTCCAGCTTGGCAGCAACAGACGTCACGAGGTAGCGCTTGTATGGCGCGACGATGTCGGCGTACGTGGCGACTTCCTCGAGACCCGCTGGCGTGAGCAGGTCCAGGTAGGACCCACTGCGGCCCGAGACGACCCAGTCGTACGGCTTGGTGTCGCCCTTGATCACGCCGGTCTTTGGGTCGATGGAGCCGCTGTTGACGAGCTGCGCGAGCTTGACCTTGGTCTTCTTGCGGAGCTCCTTGAGGTTCGCCTGCTCGAACGACTGGATGATCACCGGCGCCTCGGCGCTGTTCCAACCGGCCTTGTCCAGCGTCGCGAGGATCTTCTCCTCGAGCGGTAGGCCCAGGTCACGGTGGTAGATCGAGTGCTTGGTCTCTGGGTATATGCCAATTACACGGCCAGTCTCCTTGGCCTTGGACTGGGCAAGCGCAATGACCTCGTCGAACGTCGGGATCTTGAACTTGCCGTTGAAGCTCTGGTCACGCTCCGGAAGCGTCTGCAGAGTGCCCAGCGTCTTGATCTCCGCGAGCGTGAAGTCGCTCACGAAGAATCCGACCTCAACGGCACCATCGACCGTTGCGTTGCGCTTGCGGTTGGCAAACTCAGAGCGAGTCGACACGTCCGTCGTGGCGATGATGTTGGGCTCGTGGCGGGCGACCAGCACGCCGTCCTTGGTCATCACGAGGTCTGGCTCAATGTAGTCGACACCAGATTCGATCCCGAGCGTGTAGCCTTCAATCGTGTGCTCTGGTAAGTAGCCTGAGGCACCACGGTGAGCGACAATAAGTGGACGTGACTTGGCAGGAGCTGGCGCCGTGGTTGGCGCATTCGTGACCGAGGCATCGCCACAGACTTCACCAGCCGAGACGGTGGCAACGAACGCCGCGACGAGGGCGACAGCGTAGAAGATCTTGACCATGGTGGAAGGAAGGATTGGAGTCGACCTTGGTGAATTGGACAATGCCACTGGACAAACGTTGCAGGCACCGCGCCGAGGAGCTGTTGTTGAGCAGATTCAAACGCCACGGTGTGCATCGTCGCATTTGCGGGAAGTCGAATCGTCCAGCGCGACTTCCATGGTCGCGTAACGAAGCTTAGTCGACGTAGACGCAGTGATGGAGACCAGTCAGTAGATTCAGCGAGATCCGTTCACCCTTGATATCGCAAGAACAGTTCATGCGATGATGAACCTGATGGAGTGTTGAAGATTCGCGCGTGTGGCGTCGACATTTGTCGCTAGATTCGTTTGCTGACTGGGTCCCACTGTGCGACACCAATGCGTCACTTGCTCATCAAACACAGTTTGGATAAAATATTCAGTTGAGCAGTGCGATAATTCTAATTTACATTCAGTACAGTACCCAGCGACTTACATCGTGCGTCGAGTTGTCTATGCCGTGTCTTGCGTGGCGTCTTGGATAAATTCATGGAACCGGTAGTCGTACTTGGCGAACTTCCACTTGGCCAGCAGTGCCTGCTCGTGATGGAGCAGGTAGTCGATGAGCTGGGCCTTGTTGCCGCTCATGTACTTGCGAAGCAACGCCATACACGACTGCTGCCACTTGCTCGTCGGGTCGCTAGTGAAGTCGGATCGATACCATTCACACACCTTCGGTAGATACAGGATTTTGAGCTCACGGTCGTAGCTCACAGTGTAGTCGACACCAATCGCCGTCATCTTGTCGAGCTGCTGCTCCAGGTCTTTCGTCGTGAACACAGCAATTGCACCAGGACACGACTTGGTGAGGCAGTTGAGAGCGAAGTTCAGTCGGAAATCACGCGTCGTGAGTCGTAGTGGTGCACGGTCATCACTGTCAGTGATCTTGGGGATCACCAGGAACGCGATCGCGAGCTTGAGCGATGCATTTGGCGCACGAATCAAGCCGTGCTCGATCTCGGCGATCGAGAGGTACACACCACCGACGTTGTAGCTCGTACCGTTGAAGAATTTGCTCCACTGTGTCTTGGATTTGGGCAAAAAGCCTAAAATACTGGCGTGAAGAAGCATCAAGTGATACAAATTCAGCAGGAAAACCTTGCGTGTGGCTTCGTCGCGCTCAATGGGCGCGAGATCGATCCACTTGAGCAGCGACACAGTGTCGAGAAACGTGAGCAAGTCCCGAGTCGAGTAGTCCTCCAGACGATCCCGTTGCAGACGGATGGCGTGACGCAGGGCATTTGCTAGTAGCTCGTTTGGCTTCGATACGTCGTGTGGAGACGCAGTCGTGGAGGCAACGTGGAAGGAAAGATAGTCGCACCGGTCGTTCAGCACGTAACGCTTCGCTCCTCGCGACTTGTTCGGGGTATCCGTCACGAACACGTCAAGATCGACACGCTGGCAACTGGAGATGATCGGCTGCTTGACCAACGAGTCCATCGTTTTACCCGGTAACTCGATCTCGGCTTGAAGGGATCGCATCCACTGGAAGCGGTCGTCGTGCGACGCAAACGCAAAGTGGTGGCACTTCTCGATCGTCACCAGGCGCAGCCAATACAGTTCTGCGGGTCTCAAGGCGTCTTCATCCTCATTGGTGCCGCTTCCTCTATCTCGCCCGCCGTAGGTGAAGTCTTCTTCCAGAACGAGCACGGAATCGAGAGAGATCGTGAACGAAGACGACGACGCCATCATGCGGAAGAATCGCAGCAAGCGCTGCGACTTGTCCAGCGTGACCCACTCATTGCGCCAACATGTCGGTGTGATCGCACGGATGATCTGAGACGCAGCGTGGAGCTGAGCTTCCTTGGTGGGTGAAGGCAACACGACACAGTTGCCTTCGCTTTCGCTGATGATGTTCGCCGATGAGCCGAAACTATTCTTGCGCACGAATGCCGACGTGAGGAATGGCCATTCCGCTGCGAGAGACGTGTTGGACTTTTGCAACAGCTCCAACAAAGCCACTCGAGCGTGGAGCATTGACTCGGATTGGATATCCGCGGGTGACTTCGCGAGTTGTTGCAACTGATACTCGAGAAATTGGCGTTCTGCGTCCACCTTTGCGTAGCGACTTCCTCTCGAAGTGACGGAGATCGATTCCTCGAGCGTCTTTGCCTTGCTACTCGCGAACACACCCGCAGCACGCCCACTTCCACGGCGCGCTGGTGCAGCAAGCTCGCGCTCAACGTAGGCGAGAGGCGAGAATGCAGCGACAGCCGTCAGCAACACGAAATACTCCCGCTTGATTGTAGACACTTCATCAGATTCTCCATGCGACTGCTCTCGTTCGCGGACTCGAAGAGCGTAGCCCACACGACGCTCCGTGTGTGCTCGAGATGTGCTGAAGTACTCGAACCACGCTGGAACGCTGAACTCGTACCGCGATAACTCGACTTGCAGTTCATTCTGCTCGGTCACGACCGCGCTCAACCGACGTCCGCTCGGCGCAAAGCCGTCAGTATCTGCTGCAATTGTGGTTGCGGCCACACCATCCACGGCGTCCACGAACTCGTACTCATCTTGGACCTTGTGGCTGAGCATGAAGCAGAACTTGTACTCTTTCGCGCTCCACGAATGCACTGCTTTCTTCGCCTCGGACTCGCTGTTCGGGTCGACTCCCGGCCGCGGCTTGAGACTGTAGGCACACAATCGCAGTGGCATGTCCTCCCAGAACACACTGAGGTCGCAGTCCTTCATCCCAGGGATGCCGTTCAATCTCCACTGGGCAAAGTCGATGAAGAAGCTGTGGAAGTGGAACGAGTACGTGTCGGTCGTGTTGTACTGGTACATGGGCTGGCCGTGCTTGCGTCTTGCCGCCATGGACTCCTTCGTCTCGCCAAAGTCCGGCGTCCCCAGCGTCGGCGGCTTTTCACCTGGCGATGTCACGACAAACTGGTCCACTGCCGTGTACAACGGGAAGCAAATGTGCGGCAGTTCCTCTTCATCAGGCACTTTGACGGCCGTCGGGTAGATCTGTCCGAAGCTGCAGTGTAGTCCTCGAACAAGCGACTGCAGCACCGTGAGGATCACTTTCGTCAAGCCACCCGTGAAGAAGCCCAAGTTCATCGTGCGCGGCACTTCACCACCGATGTACAGGATACCAGAGGGCACTTTCTTGAATTGGACTTGCATTTGCACCCAGAAGAGACGCCGCTTTCCGTCGAACAGCGCCGTGTATTTGGCAGGTGACTGGTTTTTGTCGGGACGTTGCAGGAGAAAAAGTAGCTTCCCCTTCATGAAATCGTTCTCGAACTCGTACGGCTCGATGGAGTTGGGCTGGACGATGTAATCGAGTGCCTTGGCGCTGTTTTCCGGTAGCTCGCTGGGCAGTCCGTCGCTCGTGACGCCAACGTCCGTGACACGTAAAGACGCCGTGGCAGTCGGTGAGTTCTTCACGGCCACAATACGCGATCGGCGCTTTGTTGGCGACTGCGACGACGATGAGGTTGACAGGCGCGGCTCGCTTAGTTCCATAGGCGTGGGCGTCTTCTCGCTGGAGGCCGCTGGCTTAGCATTCTTGAGGTCGTTTGAGGGGTTTTTGAATCGCTCGATGCTTGTTTGGAGACCACGCCACAGGCTCGAGTCTTGCTGCATGACGACGTACGCGCCGCCGATCACGACCAGCGGATACAGCACCGACGACAAGTACACGAGAAGCCCCGTAAACACGAGCGTCGCGGAGGCGACAACCGCGAATTGCGAGCGCTTCGACATGGCCTGGGTGTCTTCGGACGGCATCTTCAAGTCGGATGAATGCGACGACGAACGCGTCTTGGGGAACACGGCTGGCGCCGACGCACCGCGACTGCTATTGGCCGCTATTCTTGTGCCGTGGGATCGAGGCGTGGGCATGTTCCGCCCAGAAAATCACGGCGATTCAAGCGTCCAATCTTGGCTTCTTCGTGGGGATTCTTCACGCACGTAACGCTGCTTTTTCTGTTGGCGTTGGCGATGGCGTTGGTTTTGTTGGATATCGTTGGTGTGTTGGCGTTGGTTCTCCTTTTTTGTTGGAGGTCCCTCTGCGACTGTCTGTCTGCCTCGCGTGACGATCGTCACTTGAGAGTTGGGGGGAAGAGTCTCTGCGACATTGCCCTGATTGGCTACATTTGGATTTACGGTCCGACCATTGGCTGAAATTGACCCAAACGCAATGTTCGTTGGCGTTCGATCTTGAGGATCTCGTAAACCAGGAGCGTTTGGCAGGAACTGGCCAATCCGCATGAGGCATTCGGCCAAATATAAACACTGTGATTATGGCCGCCAACCGCCAAGAGCGTCGTAAATGGCAACAGGTCGGACCTGCAGTGGCTTCGTGAGCTCTATGGTGACGAGTTGTTTAGCATCTACAGTCGCAGTACTGGTATCCAGTACTGTAGTCTATGTACTTGGAGAGCTGTGAGTCCATAGATCACGATTCACGACCCACGAAGAAGCCAGAGGAGACGGCTGCTTTAGTGGTTGTGTCCTCTGGCACTGTAGCTAGAAGCTGCCAGCCTCCACAATGTACTGCAACTGGAGGCTGGACTGCATTGTTGCTTGGTCGCTTGGTGTGTTTTGTAGCAGATCCAGCTCAGACTGGATGGAGCCTTTTGGCGTCGACGAACGGGACACAACAGTCATTTGGGCAAATCTCAGGTGCAAGGTACGCACGTGTTCCCACTGGGAACTTCTGCCTTGAGGTGGACCCAATGCCGAGGAATATCGCCGAAACCTTGGCGCTTATCCAGTCCGCGGCCGACTGGCTGACGGGCCTCAGCCACAGCACAGCACAGAGCAAACACGTCTATCGTCGCTCCTATCCGGATACAAGCATTGCGGGCACGAAATCTCGACATGCGTCGTAGGCTTTGAAACCGTCTTGAGTCGGGAACTCCAGGACGGAGACGCCTTCAAGTCTTGCAACGCCGGTTGCATCTCTTGAGTCCTCACTCACTGTTGCGGCGGGGATTCCAAGCGTCCAACCGGTCCGTGTCTCGGTCGGGCGGAGCTGACGCCAGGCCTGTGTCATCCATCAGCATGAATAGGCAGCCGGACCTCCAGGCTCATCTCGTTCGAAGACAGTGCTGTTTTGACTTGTTTGACTTGTTTGGGTTCATGGTCAGGCCATCCGCTGATACGTCCGAGCCAGATGCTGCGCTTCGAAGCCTTCGATGGACCGCGCTTCCAATGGAAGCTGGTGCTGATCATGTCTTCGCGAGCGACTGTGGCGAATCTTGGAGTCGCATCTCTCTTTTTCGAAATCGGTCTCTTTCAATCGCTGATCAGCCGAGAACTCTTTCTGCACGCCAACGGAAAGTGGATGCGGATGTGGAAAGCAGTTGCTTCCATTGGGTGCAGGACCGGGGCTGGTTCAGCTAGACCAATGGAGACCAATGGCCGCATCCAGTTGCCAGATCCTGGAGGCATTCCCTGCAGGCGTCAAGGTACACTTGAAGCTTGAAGCTCTGGAAAAACACTGGATTTTCCGATGCAAAATCAGCCCCTTGTCCATATTATTGGGTCCACCCAGTATCTACTACGCCCATTACACAGTCTGTAACCGACAGTGTACAGTACTTGTCCCCTCCCTCCAGACGAGAGAGACCTCGCTTGAGGCTTGAGGCCCCCAGACTGGTTCAATGTTCCAATTCCATTCCCACTTCTCCATTTGCCTCATTCCCCGCAAGCTGAATCACGCGAAGACTCTCGTTGAAGACCACCCATGTACTTCAAGTCGGTGTCCTCGCTGCTGGCTGTCTCGCTGGCCGTGGCTGCGGCTCAAAATGCATCGTCCACCATCTCTACGCGTGAGTTGGCCGCCTCTGCCTCGACCTGCCCGGCTCAAGTGGGCATGGACTACATCGGCAACGATCTGCTGAGTGTGCCCGGCACTGCCGGAGACTGCTGCAGCAAGTGCCAGACCACGACGGGCTGCAAGGTCTACTCATGGAGCGACTGGAACGGCGGAACGTGCTTCCTCAAGTATGCGCGCGGCCAGGCCAAGTTCAGCGCCGGCGTGACCTCGGGTGCGCTTCCAGAAGTCGTCGCTGCCACTTGGAAGGTCGAAAACAACGTCAACTACGTGGCCAATGACCTCGCGAACGCGCCGGCCGCGACCGCGACCGAGTGCCAGCCACTGTGTGCACTGTTCACGGGCTGCAAGGCGTTCACGTGGAGTGACTGGAACGGTGGTACGTGCTGGCTCAAGACGCTGCGTAGTGCCGTCAGCACTCAGACCGGTGCCACGTCGGCGGCGTTCGTGTACGCCGACCCCACGCCGGCGTCGGAGCACGTGGCTGTGAAGATCCGCAGCGGAGCCATCCCTTCGCGATCGGTGAACCTCGGCGGCTGGCTCGTGAGTGAGTGGTGGATGTCCAAGACATCGTCAGCGTGGGCCGGCGTCCCAACGGACATCACGAACATGGGCGAGCACTACACGATGACTTACCAGATCAGCCAGGGCAAGCGCGACGTTGGTACGGCCCAGTTTGAAGCCCACCGCGCGTCGTGGATCACGGAGACCGATATCCAGGAGATCGCCTCGCAAGGACTCAACATGGTGCGCGTGCCGGTGGGCTTCTGGATCGTCGACGACATCCCCGGCATCGAGCCGACGCCCATCAGCAGCGTGTTTGCACGTGGCGGACTCAAGTACCTGGACAAGCTCATCAATGAGTGGGCGGTCAAGTACAACGTGGGTGTGTACCTGAGCCTGCACGCCCACCAGGGCTCGCAAAACGGCGCGGACCACTCCGCGGCGCAAAATTTCGGCCACACATACTGGAGCGACTACCAGAACAACGTCGACAACTCGGTGCGGTTCGCGACCAACCTGGCGGCTCGCTACCGCAACTCGAAGGCGTTTGTGGGTCTCCAGCTCATGAACGAACCGTCCGGCGCGACGAACGAGGACGTCGTGAAGCAGTACTACTTGCGCACGTACGGCGAGATCCGGAACACGGGCAACGACTGCATCATCGGCGTTTCGCCGATGCTCAGCAAGCAGGACAAGAACACGTTCAGCGACTTCATGAACTGGCCGGCGTACTACAACGTGTGGGTCGAGTGGCACGTGTACTACAAGTGGGGCTACGAGAACCTGAGCGAGGACACGATCATCAGCCTCGTGAAGCAGTACCGCGACAGCCACTTTGTCGGATGGCAGGGCAACTGGCTGCTCATCGGCGAGTGGAGTCTTGGCAATGGATGGAACGAAGAAAAGTTCAAGGACGTGAACGAGCTCAAGGAATTTGCTGCCGCGCAGATCCAGCAGTACAGCGAGGCCCACGCTGGATGGTCCTTCTGGGCGTGGCACCACGACGACGAGTACCTCAAGGAGAGCGACGGCCGCAATGTCATCTCGGGCTGGAACCTCCGCCAATTGCTGCGTATGGGCATCTTTACCATCCCAAAGTAAGCGAACATAGTCTCTCGAATGTAACCACGAGACGAGTGCAGCAGTGCAAAACGTATCGATATGCTAAACTGAAATACCCACAAGTTTCGAATGTGCCGACAACTACGTACTTATGACGTTCTGGGCTTTCTGAATCCCTTGTGTCGAGGAGACTTCTATGGCTAGCGTAGTGTAAGGCATCGTGTCGGAACGTGGGTGTGGGTGGCCTACGTCACTCCTCCGTGTAGAGCTCCAGCAAGAATGGTCCGCGCATGAGCTCTTCAATAAGTTGCCTGGCGAGATGGCTACACAAGACCATCACTCACGATTGCCTTTCTCTATGTATTATTCTGTCTGGCACAGTTCCCTTTCGCCGACTGGAGCTGCTCACTCCATTAGCCAAAACGAACCCGATCCGGCAAAGAAGATGGTCGTGCAAGTACAGGTGCTGGGCGTGGCGTCCGTGGAGATGGCGCCGTCGCTCATGGTGTCCACGGAGACACAGCGGCTGCTGTTCAACGTGGGCGACGGCACGCAACGCATGTGCATGGAGCACCACGTGCGGCTCGCCAAGCTGCGGAACGTGTTCCTCACGGAGCTGCGCACCCACACGGTGGGTGGACTTCCTGGTATGATCCTGACGATCTCCGACACAGGCAAAGAAGCGCTGCACGTCCACGGGCCGGAGGGCACTGCGCAGTATATCCGTGCGACGCGCCACTTTCTCTACCGTCCGAATTTTAAGCTCGAAGCCCACGATTTGACCGCCAAGGAGTCGGCCAAAGACGTCAGCAGCAAGCCGATTTTCAGCGACGACGAAGTGCGAGTCGTTGCGGTTCCTATGCGTGCGCGTGCGGGCCACAAGCGGAAGATCGATGAATCTACGACCCAGCTCACGGAAGGCGCGAATGACGCGGTGAGTTACATTGTCGAGACGCCGGAGATGCGCGGCAAGTTCCTGGTCGAGAAGGCCGTGGCGCTTGGCGTGCCAAAGGGTGCGATGTTCGGCCAGCTTCACAAGGGCAACGACGTGACGCTGCCCGATGGACGCGTTGTACGATCAGCGGACTGTGTGTCGACCTCGCTGCCTGCGTCCGGTGTCGCGATCATCGCGTGTCCAGCACTCAGCTTCATCGACGAGCTCATGGCGTCTCCAGTCTTCCACCAGTACCAGGCGCAGGATGGCAATGCACCGCGAACGCAGTTGCAGGCAATGTACCACCTTGGAGGAGTGTCCGTGTTGAACCACCCACAGTACCTTGAGTGGGCGAAGAAGTTTGGTGATGATGTCGACCACGTGCTGCTGAATCACGACGGGTGTGCTGTCAAGACGGTCTACCGGTCGTCAGCCAAGCTGCAAGCGCAGCTCCATGCAGTCTTCCCACACGCGTTTCCAACAAACGACTACGAGAAGCAGGATGCGCAGACGCCGTTGTCTCGTCACGCCGAGTTCGCGATCTCAAACAAGCCAACGGTACTCGGAGAGAGTATGCTCAAGTACACGGTCGTGCCACTGAATCGTCGAGGCTTCGACACGACGCAGTGCTTCGAGCAGCTTGACTTTGACGAGCTCCACGCAAGCATGGCTACGTTCCGTGAGATGAAGCCCAACGCGGCCAGTGAGAAGGACGCGACGATCACATCAGAGCTTGACGGGCGAATCACCTTCCTCGGCACGGGGTGCGCGATCCCATCGAAGTACCGCAACGTCACAGGCAACTATCTGCAGTTCCCGAAGAGTGGAAGCCCTGGTGTGGTCAATGGCGTGCTGCTGGATTGTGGTGAGGGTAGTCTGGGCCAACTGTATCGATACACGAACGGAGACATCGCCAAGCTGCGGCAGCTCGTGCAGGAAGTCAAGTTCATCTGGATCTCGCACAACCACGCCGACCATCACCTCGGCATCGTGCGCTTTCTCAGCTTCCGATCCAACGAGGACGCTCACAAAGATGACGAGCCCGTGCTGATCATCGGACCACCTCCCGTCCAGTGGTGGTTGCAAGAGTACGGGAAGATCGACCCGACCATCGTGGGCAAGTACACATTCGTCGACAACGCGTGCTTCAACGAGCAGGACGAACACTTCCAGGACTCGTTCCCGATCGCTAAGCCAACGCGTGTGTGGCTGCAAGACACGCTTGAGATCACCAACTTCGAACTCGTCCATGTCAAGCACGCGTTCAAGGCGTACGCCGTCGTGTTCACGTGGAAAAACGCGCTGAAGATCGTGTTCTCGGGTGACTGTCGACCGAGTGAGCTGCTCGCAGACAAGGCCAGTGACGCGTTCCTGTTCATCCACGAGGCGACGTTTGACGACTCGATGACCGCGGAGGCGAAGAACAAAGACCACTCGACGACTGCAGAGGCCCTGGGCGTTGGTAAGAAGGCGCGTGCAAAGCACATTGTGCTCACACACTTCAGCCAACGATACCCGAAGATGCCGGCCGCTGTGGAAGACGACGGGTCGGTGAACGACTCGATGAGTGCCATGGACTTGCTGTCGCTGCGCTTTTCGGACCTGCACACACAAGCACAGCTCATGGAGATCAGTCTTCAGATCCTTGCCAAGGATGACACCGAAGACGCCGATCAAGAGGAATAGAAACATGTACACACACGGACGAAATCCAATATACACGAGCTTGTATACACGACACAGATCTATCTTACGGGTTGGTGGACGGTTGAATACCGCAAGGGTACTCACAGTTGCGTGGCGAGGAGAAGAATCTCTTGTCGTGCTCGGAACGCCTGCATCTCGAGTCGCTGGAACAGACGCGCGTCGCTCAGCTTGGCTTCGTAACTCGTGTGCAGGTCTTTCAGCTTCGCGGCGAGTTGCTTCTTGTGCTTGCGCTTCATGTGCTTTTTCTTGGCAGCTTCTCCTGCGATCTGCTTTCGCCAGTTTAGTTTGGATGCGGACGACGCCACGGTCTTCTTCTTCGCGCTTCCGCAGTCGCACTCAGTGACGGTGAACTGGCGGAGAATACGCTCACGATCGAGCGAAAAGCTCCTTCGGAGTCGTTCCATCTCACTGGAGAAACGCATAACCAGTTGCACCTCATCCGGACTGAACGAGCGCGACGGCGAGTCCGAGCTGACCGGAACATCATTGGAGTACTGGTAGTTGGCTGCAGTGAGCAGTGAGCCTCCATCTGACTGGAGAGGCGTGCAGAGAAACTCGACCTCAGGCTCTTCGAATTCCTCTTCGATGTCCGTGCATTCTTGGTCGTCGTCAAGTGGAGTTGAAGCCGCCGAGGTCGCCTCGACTGCCACCTTCTTTGCTCTTGGCTCTTCCAGACTCGTCGTCGAAGGACGCTTCAGCGCCTTTGCCTTGGCGTTTTCCATCGCACTGGACATGGTTTCATCCTCCGGCAAACCCTCATCATTCGTGAAGAGGGCCTGCGCCACAGCCTTGGAACGAGCCTTCAACGACTTCTTCTTCGGTGGACGGCCACGCTTCGACGACAAAGACAGATCAGGCATCGCTGGATCGGCGACCTTCAGCATTTCAGAGGTCGCGTTCTTGGCGTCGGCGGCGTTGTTCGAGTCGTCCTGGGTTGTGAGCTTGGGCGTCCATTCGAATTCCTTGGTCACCAACGATCGACGATCAGCCTCAGAGAGCCTCTTGACGCGTTCAGGAGTGTTGGGGTTGGATGATGCGGACGAAGGTGACGAGATCGACACAACTGGAGACGGCACGACACCACGGGCCATCATACCATCAAGCCGACGCACTTTTCGCACAGGAGTCGTGACCATGTTCGTCGCCTCACTTGACTCGAGGCGATCGGTGAGCTGGTTGTCCTCGATCTGAATCTGTGATGGGGGCGACGGCTTCCCGGTAGACTTCGACGATGACACCACAGTCTTGTGCGGTTCGGAAGCAGGATCAGCGCTCGAATATTCTGGCGTTGCTTCCTTTAGCGTTTTACTCTCCTTCACCTTCTTGTCCGACTTCGGCTTCACTTGCTTGGATATCTTTCCGCTCCCTGGAGCTATCGCAGACCGATCAGCCTTCAACTGCAGCTTCTCCTTCTTCTGCTCACGTGAACTGGCCTCCCGTGACGGTGGCGGCAACACTGGTGCCTCCGCTTCCTCATCGTCAGCACTCTCTTCGCTATCATTGTCGCTATCGTAACTCGAGTCGTTTCTCCCCATGTCTCGTAGCGCGTTGCGCAGACCACGCTTCACTCGTCCGACTTCCCGCTTCTGTTCGTTGCGGTGCAAGAAAGCATCGAAACTGCGGACGAGTAGTTGCTCGGCATTGGCTGCAACGACCATCCAGTCTTCACGTTCTGTCTCAGGGAGTGGCAGAACCGCCATCATTCCGCTGGTGTTGACGCGCGTGATGTCGGAAAACTGGGACTGGAAGCCCAGCGAAGGATCGTGGAAGTACTGCTCGTAGCCTTCGACATACTCAAGCGGCGTGGCCAGGCCCATCGTCTCCTCCTGAGGTCGGTGCATGAACACTGACCCATCTGTGCACATGCCGACCACAAACGGAGCGTCGTGGCGCCCAGCGACCTGGCTCACCATCCGCATCAGGCGCTGACCGTTGTTTCCGTCATCGTTCGCGCCTCGGCCACGAGTAGCGCTTCGGCGCCCACGCAACGATGCGGTGATACGTGTTCGCGCGTTGGCACGTGAGCTGGCTTGTTTCGTCTCCTGTTCCTTGACCGAGAGTGGAAGATCCAGCTCCATCCTGCTCGAAGACCGCAGGTCGATCAACGACATCGTCTCTCCACCTCCGTAGGCGTGGTCGCCGTATACCGCTGTCGCATCAATAGTGTGCTTAATGTCAACGTGAGACTTCTTCTTCATCACGCCGGAAGCTCCGTCTTCTTCAAGGTTCCAGACACGGATGTTCTGGTGCTCCGACTTCGAGATGACTTGGTGGTCGACATGTTGGTGGAAGCAAAGGAGCTCGATGGAGATGCCATTGCTTTGCTTGTCGAAGATGCACTCCCAGAGCCATTCTTGGGCGACTTCATCGCGGTAGAAGCGCCACAAGTGGATGTTCTTGATGCCGAGACCACACAGCAAGTGGTACTCAGTCTGGTTGTTCGACTTGCGGATCACGCTCTTGACATCGCTGAACCCCTTGAGCTTCGCGTCCGAGTACGTGTGTGAAATGACACGGGCAGTCGGAGCGCCGTGGCCAATGTCCTCATCATCAGATTCGTCCGATTCGTCAGAAGACGAGGCTTTGGCAGCGGCCTTTTGAGCCAATCTCTCCACTGACGGAAGCTCGATGCTGTCAACCTCGAACGCTCGGATCTCGGTGGAGCCACGGTACACGCCCGCGAAGATGAACTTGCCGTCGTCGGGCAGAGAGACGCGCACCATGAGCTGCGTGTACATGCCGCGTGGAGGAATGTGGTCCAGCATCACTCCGTGACGGAACCGCAGCGAGTCAACACTGAGCGGGTACAGATAGATCTACAACAACAACCACTCGTCAGGATTCTTTCCCAGACATGAAAGGTTGAAGAATGGAGATGACTTACCGAGCCGTTGTAAAAGCCGACGACCAGGAACTTGCCATTTGGCGCGACAGCGATCGACGAGACTGTGGACGTCACGGAGAAGCGGTACTCGAGGCCGATTGGCTGCATGGAGACGGCCGACGACGCGTTCGACGCCGTAGAAAGAGGAGACGGCACGGCTTCACGGATGATACGCATGTTCCCAAGCGTCATGGCGTCAAACGTCACCTCACACTCGTCACTCGACGCCGACGAGTGCTCTTCTTCCTCTTCATCCTCCGACGAAGACGACGACGACGAATCCGACACCTGGACCAGCTTGACTCTGTCCATCTTCTTCGCTTTCACCACACCCTCACTCTTGTCGCTCTTTTCTGGCTTGCTAGGCGTCGGCGCGAACTCGAGTCGACGCGTCGCGGTCTCCACGCCGTCGTTCTTGAGCTTGCGCGGCTTCTCGACCACGGGCGTCGTCAGCGACGCGTCCTTCGCATACGACCACGGCACGTTCTCCTTGTCATGCGCTGCCTTGTCCACAGTAGACGCCTTGGTCTGAGCCAACGGCGTGTCGCCGCCGTTCATCGCGAGTTTCTTCTTGCGCTTGAGAATGAGCGGCGTGGCGCTGTCGTCGCCGCTGCTGCGCTCCTGCAGCTTCCGCTTCTCGTGCTTGGGCATCGTCTTCTTCTTACGCGCGCCTTCGCTGAGCGTGCGCTGCATGTGGTCGCGTGCCGTCATCGCCACGGGCGCAGGCGACAGAAACGACGGCGGCGTCGTTTGCGGGCCGCTGGAGGGCGACGAACGTGCCGTCGACGGCGCTGCTGCGGCCAATAGCAAGTCCATCGCGTCGGCTATCGTTACCAGTGCTTGTACGTGCGCGGGACGTCGTATTCACGTAGATACACACAGGGGAAACCTCTTGGTGACGCAATCGGTTGCCCTTGCGGTCTGGATGTTGGCCGGAAATGGAGGATTCCCACACCACGCCAATCGAGGGGAGAGAGGTCTAAAATGGCGCCAGTTTTGAACGCCCACCCAGGTGCGCGCCAAAAGAGAACACCCGAAAACACGGATACAACCACCCAATCACCCACGGCGCGCAATGTACTGCTAGTACTGTGGCGGACAGAATACTCGATGAGTCAGAGTGTTGATCGTTGTCAACGACCATCATTCCCATTTCCGTTGTATTCCATTGATTGTGGAGCTTCTTGCTTCTTTGGCTTCGTGACGCAAGAGCCACTAGCCGACTACTGTAGTCTTTATTGGGTTTTTTTGGAGAAGCTGTCCGAGTGTTTCCACTAGCTCGCGAGCCGTTGGTCGGTTCGCTGGATCAGCGTCTAAACAGCTCTCGGCGAGTGTGAGGATTTCTAGTGGACACGAGTCCGAGAACTGTGGACGCAGCAATCCAGTCGCGACGCCGTGGAGAATGGCGCGCTCTTTGGACTTGACGCCACGATCTGGGTGGTTCTCGGTCCAGAAGGGATAGTCCTCGGTGTCGATCTCGCACAACACCACGCCGAAAGAATAAATATCCGCCCGCTCGTCGTAGTCTTGACGCCCCTGCAGCACTTCTGGCGCGATCCAGAACGACGTGCCCACGGCGGCAGTCATGTGCGTCTCCTCCAAATGGCGCTCACGTGAGATGCCAAAGTCGCTGAGCTTGGCCTCGAATTTGCCATTCAGAAGCACGTTCTTGGCCTTGAGATCGCGATGGATGACCTTGGGCTGCAGCGAGTGGAGATACTGGAGAGCTTCCGCCACGTGGAGAGCGACCACTGTCTTGCGTGTGTTCTCCCACGTGAGAACCGGCTTGCTTCGGGCTCGCTGGGACTTGAGCAGTTCACGGACGTCGCCCTTGTCCATGTACTCGGTCACAGCACAGATATCGCGAGGAGATTCCCACGCCACGCCGATAAACTCGACTATTCTAGCGTGTTTGAGCGTGGCCATGAGACAGATCTCGCGCAGGAAAGTCTCAATCATCTTGGTGTCCGTGTTGTACTCCGGTCGGATCTTCTTGATCGCCACGCGGCGTCGACGGCGATACACGCCGCTGTACACGCCGCTGTACACGACGCCGAAGCCTCCTTTGCTGATACAGTTCGCGACTCGGATATCGCTAAGGTCGATACGACGCGTGATGATGATCGGGTCGTTCAACAAGCTGGCAGTGCCGGTATTGTAGAACGTCTCGTCGAACGCTGATCCGTCGGCTGTGTGGTTGATCGACGCGAACGGGTTGTACGTGTTGTCCTTTGGAACAGAGTGGTGACCCCGCCGTTGTCGAATGATGATGAAGAAGAGTACGGCGACGACGACACAGCCACCGATGAGACCGTACGTCAGGATCGTGTTCGTATTCGACGCCGACGTACTGGCCGCGTTTGCCGTAGGAGTGCTTGCACTGGCACTACCGACAACACAGAACTCGACGTCATGGACGGACTTCTTCGTTGCCGATCCGCAATCTACTGCCGTCGTCGGGGCAGTGAAGTAGAACGACTGGAGTGATGAGATGCGGTCAAAGACTTCGGAGCTGACGGTGATGTTGGTGATTGGGTTGCCGCGTAGATCCAGGTGCTCAAGCGTGTCGTAAAAGGCCACTGTGGCTGGAAGCTTGGTGAACTGGTTGTCGGATATGTCCCTGGAGACATACAAACGTTGATATCATGAGTCTCTGAGGCAATTCATCTCAGTGTTCAAGGCGGTTTGAGCGTACAATGACTTCAGAGGGCAAATACCAGTCACGCAACGGTCGATTTGAGGTCGCTCGTACGGCTCAGTGAGGCCGTTGCCCGATAGATCTCTGGTAGTGGAGATAGAAAAATGTACACAGTCAGATATGAGGCGGTCGGGTAAGAAGGTATGAGGAGATTGTGCACTCACAGGATCTCGAGGTAGCCGAGTTCTTTGATGAGTGGGATGTTAAAGTTGGGGATATTGCAGTTGCGGAGCGTCCTGTTCACGTACGAAAAGTGTGAGCGGCTCTGGTTTCAACAAGCGTCACAGCACGAATTGCTGGTACTTACAGGTTCGTGACTGTCACGGGGAGAAAGCTTTCCGAGTTGGTCACGTTGCGGAGATTGAGGTTGGCCAGATACCTACAGCCAGCAGGATTCAATAAATATGTGCCACCAGAATCCAAATACAGTGGAAGGCGCACGGACACCATCGTGAGGTTCGCTGATTCTGACGGGAAGATCATTGACGACATGCCGAAGCCTCCGCCTTTGCCGAGCGGAATGTCGAGGGGTTTCTTGTCATCGCCTTCCAGTTCTCCGATAAATGAGAGCGAGCGCAGTGATGCAGGAATAGCCAGCGACGTCGCCGACATGACATCGATCCCGTCCCTGGAACGCACAGACAGCGGCACTGGCAGCAATAGTTCGCCTGGCGACTGGAGACGCAGTCGAAACACCACGACCTCAGGGTTGGCATTCTTCTTGTTTCGCACGACGCACGTACACGAGGCATTCGCCTCATTGAGTCTTGGAAGGCAGTTGCCATTCGATTTCTCCGTTCGCGTGACGACCACTGGATCCCCTTCGCACGGATCTGCGGTCATATTGGCCAAAGAGAACGATCCATTGGACCCGGAGCCAGAGCCTGGGCCGCCTCGTCCACCGTACGCCGCGTTCGGTGAGAACCACAGCAACCGCGACTCGTTCATTGCCAGCGTATTCAGGAACATGAGCGGGCCGTCACCCCAGCGCTTCTTGTCGTGGCCATCTTTCGCAGCCATCGCACCACCGGCGTTGTCAGTGTTGTTGCCATTCCTCGTGGGATCCGCTGGCGGGTGGAGCTCAGTCGACGTCTGTGCTGTGGTGGCCATGGGCAGCGACGTACATGCCGCCAACGCGAGCCACTGCGACAGCATCCGCATTATGGTCGTGCTCGTGAAGGTTTCCTGGCGACTGAGAGACAATGGCTTGATTGACAGACAACCCGCCCAATCGCCCTGCCTGCCTTCTGCCGACGAGCAGCAAGCCGATGAATCGTGTCTTGCACTGTACTGAATTACAGTACCGAAGAGTAGGAGTTGCACTGTGAGAAACCTCAAGGTCTCCGATATTATCGTGCCATCTGGACTCGTGTCCCCTGGCTCGTTTACATCCAGAAGCCAGCAACCCAGCGCCAACTCTTCAGCTCATGAGTTCCTCGCCACATGAGGCTCGCGAATGCCCAATCGCCAGCGGCTGGCCGAGTGTCCAGACTGGGATTGCTGGCTGTTTGGCGGGTTCCAAATAGCACAATAATTGTTCACAGTATTGATGAGCAGCAGCACAGTACAGCATGATGCTGACCTGCAGACGATATCCGCAAGAGCATGCGACGACTCCATCTCGTCAGCCGTATGGTTTTCAGCCCCATCTGAGTTAGGGCTGGCTAGAGAGCACATTGGCGCACCATCCAATTTGCGTACAATATTTATTGGAGACCCTGGGGAAGACGTTCAAGCGCTATGCAGTACCAATAATTGTTGGGCATTGGATTGGGCAATAATAATGCAATTCAGAAAATGCAATAGACACATTATTAGTCTGACTTCTCGCTTGGGAACTCGTCCTACGTTACGCGTAGCTGATTGCTGCCATCGGCGTGGCCTAGGCGGACGTGACGCAGCCGTAGACGTTGGGTCGAACGAGGGTGCAGATTGAGTCGGTGCCCAGCGACTCCTGCGCCTTGGGGCAGTTTCCGCTGATAGCTCCCGCGCACACAGGCTGAGCCGCACAGAATGTACCTGCACTCACGACGCTGACGGGTGTCTCACCGTTGCTGTTGCCCACACAGCTACGCACGGCAGGGTACACGACGCTGTTCTTGATGTTCGTGCCGTTGTACGGCTTGCAGCCGAAAGCACCGGTGCGCGTGATGATCTCGCAGTAGGATCCCCATGGAAGTCCAGCCTGTGCACCTGGGCAGTTACCCTTGGCTCGGTCCGCGACACACGCTGGCTCAGGCACGCAGAAGATGGGAGCCACACCCTCCACGCTCATAGGAGAGCCGTTGGCGCAAGTACCGGCAGGTGAAGGAGCCACGGTCGTCCAGCTCGGAACTGGAGCTGGCGTGGTAATAGTAGAAGCCACAGTTGGTGCTGGCGTTGGTGCAGGTGGAGGTGAGACCGTGGTGACCAGTGGGACTGGCGCTGGCGTAGCATCACCGGTGTTGACCTTGCAGCCATACACGCCAGACGCGACCTTCCCGCAGTACGATCCGTAAGGCAGACCGTTCTGTGGACCTGGGCAAGTGCCCGTGCTGATATCTGCCATGCAGATCGGACCCTTGCTGAGGCAGAAGATACCTGGAACACCCTCGACGCTCATCTCGTAGTCACCGTCGACACACTGAGATCCATCCGTTGGCGACGGCGTGGGTGGTGACGTTGGCGTCGTGGTCGTGCTTAGTGCATTGGTGGTAGGCGCTTGAGTGGGAGCAGGCGTCGGAGCATCGATAGGAGCGGCGGTTGGAGCTGGTGTTGGCGCGTCCGTGACCTCGTCAGGCACTTCCATTGGTAGCAGGACTGGTGCAGAGCCGGTCTTGCATCCGTACACACCCGTCGCGACGATACCACAGTACGAGCCGCTAGGCAGAGCTTCACTGACCGAAGGACACGCTCCGGTGCTGATATTGGCGATACAGATCGGCGATTGGTCCACGCAGTAGATGCCAACTTGTCCTTCGACACTCATCTCGAACTGGCCTGGCATACACGGGTTGGCGTGAGCGCACGAGGTGAGGAGAGCGGCGAAGAGAAGAGGGCGGAACATTTTGGCTTTGGAAGACTGGGAGGTTTGCTCTCGAGCTGGCTGATTGAGGAGTGAGTAGTGTCTGCGATGTCCAGTTTGTTGAACCCAATTACGTCTATCATGAGCTACGAGTAGCCCAGACCCAGGAGGATCTGTTTGGGATCATGGTGGATATTGATGGAGCCATGTCGCACCGACATGAGATCACGACAGGGCATCATTATCGTGTTCCGCGATCGTTCGCGATGGCCAACATGATATGTTATCGGTAGCATTTGGAGTCCCCCTCAAGAGATCCTTCGCAAATGAGATACTACGTAGTAGAACAAACGCCTCCCCCAAGCGCATCAAATCGCAGCTAAATTTGGCATTGAGAAAACGGGATGCCACACCTTGCATCAGTGACTAGCGGCCGTTTGAGAGGCTTTCTTCGTGCGATGTATACGATGATTATGTAAGCTAGCACTATTTTGAACGAGTCTTCAGTTGTATTGCAGCCGACCGATGTCGTTTTCGTCCGCCACTTCACCATGTGGTCCACTTCAAGTTGAAGTGAGGCTTCCTCTTAGAACCGAATGGATACAGTGGGCACTTCAATTCGCCTTTGATTGCCATGCGATCGGGGCGATTCACTGTGTTCCACGACTCTTCTCTTCTCACCACTGCCTCTATACATAGATCAAAGGCCGATCCCACTCAGAGACAGGTTGCCCGAGGCTAGTGAGCCCGAGAAGAGGAGGCCATTCGCCCACTGCGCATCGACACAAGAGTCAGCGGCTAGGCGGTATGAGGCTTAGTGCTGATGCCTCTCCCAAATACACAAACACGTAGAAATACCCAACACGAGTGTGAGCTCTCGAGTTGTACGCGTGCGGCAAACCCGGTGAACTCATGATCGGACTTGAGCACGTTGGGCGTCCGGACGACAGTTGGCTCCTTACCGTGTTGGCCGTGGTCGTCGCTCTTGAGTGGATTTGACAATGACACCACCTCGACACGCAGCTGTGTTTTTACGTGTGGACTGCGTAGTCAACTCCCTTCCTGAAGCCCTCGCATTCTCTCAAGTTTGACAACCACAACGTCCCGTGTGTGGCCCATGCCATTCTCATCCAGTAGAGTCCCATCAGAACCTTTCACCGTCGAATCAATCTTTGAAGCTTCCAAGTGTAAGATCCCACTGGTGGTCTGAAGAAGGCTAAGTGTGGCATCACATAGGCTATTTAACACGTACATCAAGATCACCAAAATAGGGTCTTGACAGTCTGTAAAGATCGCGATCTTCTCGCCAGCGGGCTCGTCGCATCTCGTTCTATTTTGATCCCCGCTGGCCATCTCAATCATTGAGCAGCTCGATCATTGAGCAGGATCATTGCATCCTTCCACATAGAGCACAGTACGAAGGCATTGTCCCAATCTCCGGGGTATTCATCAATCCCGTTCTGAAGTTGCCGTGCGATCGACCGCTCGCATAAGAATAGGCTCAGATGAGTCAAACGAAGCTGGTCGACGTATTGCAGACACCTCATTCTCCGCGTGTAGCGTCGATATCTATCAGTTCCTCTGTGAAGCTGGTATGCGATGAGCCTCTTGCATATGAATAGGCCCGAGTGAGTCAAGTAAGACTGGGGACGTATAGCGAGAAGTGCTGGAAAGTCGACATCGACTACGCTGTAAAAAGTGTGAATTCTAGAACCTTCAGCCCGCTACTCCGCCCAGCTCGGACAAAGTGGGGGTGATGAAAACAGCGTTCGTACCATCGCAGGAAAAGTGCTTCCGCCTTCAGCTCGGTCAGGCTCTGTTTAACTCGAACTCCTTGCTTTACAGGGGAGTTAATGCCACACGCACTGCGGAACGGTCGACTCGAGGGGATCCATGTTCTTGACCACGTATGCCCCGCTCGTGAGTCAAACCATTCCTCAATCTGCCTGCCACAACTCAAGTCGCTTTTAACCTTCTAGGCTTTCAAGTCTCCTGACCTTCTAAGCTGAGACCAGCTTGCCACGATGCTCCGCCCCTTCGTGCTCGCACTCTGTCTTGTGACCACAGCTCACGCGTGGCCATGTCCTCGCGGCCAGTTTGAGATGAGTGTCGAGGGAGTTCCTGGTATCTTCTGCGTCAGCGGCCCCAAAATCTGCATCTCCAACTGCGGCGACGGCAACTGTCCACAAGTTCAAGCAGGTCTCCCTTACGGCTCACACTGCGGAAAGGTGGCGTCCGGTATCTTCGGCTGCAAGCCCAATCTCGCGCCTGGGATTACGATAGTCCCATCCCCGCGTGTCCCAACGCTAGCTCCAACACCAGTGGCGACAGTCTCTCCTACTAACAAGTGTGTCGGATACGAGATCAGCGTTGAGGGTGTGCGCGGTGTCTTCTGTGTGCCAACAGGACCCATTTGTATGGCCAACAACTGGAGTGGCAACTGCCCTGGACCACAGTTCGACTTGCCTAACGGAGCATACTGTGGCAAGGTGGCTTCAGGCGTCTACGGTTGCAAGCCGACGACTGACCAGACATTTGCCTCGCTCGAGATCCCTGACGAAGATCCACCCCCAGCTTCTGTTGCGACTCCGCCTCCTCAAACACAGACGCCAGTCACAGTACCAACGCAACCGTCCCAGGGCTTCCACGACTGCAAGGATGGCGAGTTCGAGATGAGCGTGGAGGGCGTCTTTGGAGTATTCTGCTTGACGCAGGGCCCGATCTGTGTCGCTGAGCTGAGCACCGGAACTTGTCCAGGCCCACAGCTCGGTCTCCCTTACGGTGCATACTGTGGCCGCGTGAAGACTGGTGTGTACGGATGCAAGCCACACTTCTCCCTACCGGGCTCAAGTACCTCCCCAGCCTCCCCACCCTCCTCATCGCCAGACACAACAGCGCCAGCATCGTCGACACCACCTCCGATCGCTTCCATGACGTCCTTCCCATCACCATCAACACTATTACCAACTCCAACGCCGACCATGCCTCTCGACGGATGGCAATGCGCCGCCAGTGACTACGAAATGAGTGTCGAAGGCGTTGCTGGGGTGTTTTGCCTGTCGAACGGTCCTGTTTGCATGACAAACAACGGTACAGGCACTTGCCCTGGTCCACAGACACGCTTGCCGAACGGATCGTACTGTGGCCGTGTCACGTCTGGGGCGTTTGGGTGCAAGCCAAACGATGATCGGACGTTTGCTCCGGCGGAGATTCCAGACGATGAACCGACCGATCAACCCGAGCCAACGGAGCCTGAGCCAACGGAGCCTGCCGAGCCAGCAGACACAAGCGCGCCGACAGAGCCAATGGAACCAGATCAACCGACGGAAACGATGGCACCAGAGCCAACAGA
>JAADXE010000200.1:0-40838 GCA_023337545.1 Pythium coloratum
GAATACCTTCATCTGTACTCTCATCTGTGAAATCACTGGACATCATTGTCTGGCTCTTCACGACTGAAATACAATTTTGCAGACAGGTTCGCCACGACGAATACACCAATCTTTGACTGCGTTTTGGTAAAATGGGTCAATTGCTCCAAACGCCATGTTGAGAAAGAAACACAGTAGTATTGGGGGCAATTGTGCATTTTACGGGAATGCCAGAAACCCAATAATAAGTTATTCCATAAATATAATACCCTAAGTATTGATATTTTAGTATTTTGACCAGGCCCTGACGTATTGGCAATCACCCACTTGCAAACTCAGCCGTCGCCGAGGCCTCAGTGCTTGACGACCCACATAAACTGCGGGATGGCATCGAGCATTTTGTAGCTCGGGCCGCCCGCGACCACGTTCTCGGTCATGTGCACGCTCAGCAAGGCTTGGGCCTGCTCATAAACTCGCGCTTGCTCGTCACTCAGCGTCACTCGACGTGGCAGTCGACGTAGATCACGGACCTGGTAAACGCCAGCGGCCTCCAACACCGTCAACATCTCCGTCGTGATGCCATCCACTTCGTCCAGGTACGAGCCATCATCCACGCTATAGCTGCCGAAGATGTAGTGCTGCTGGAACATCTCGACTTGGACCTCAGCCACAGCAAAGACCAGAGCCACTCGCTTCGGATCGGCGTTCTCCAGACCCAGACGGTTGAGCAGTTTGTACAGGTCTCTCCCTGGAGCTAGAAAGCTAAACGGCTCCGACGTCAAGAGCACCACGACGGTCTCCACGTTTCCCCACGGTGCGCAGGCACGCATTTGCTCCTGCGTCCGGATCGAATAGATGCCGACGATCACCTCGAAGCCGTTACACGGTGGAAGGAAATACAACCCACCACTAGCGATGTCGGAGCCGCTGAAGCCACTGGAAAGTGTGACAGCCTTTGGAAGACTCGGCCGGACCGTGAGCTTCAAGTCTTTGGTCATGTGGCGGGAGCCGAAAAACGGAGCCACGAGTTTCACGCCGCTTTCCAGCAGTGCACGGGCTCGCGTCGCGATCCTGGAGTTGCGAAGCGCGAAAGCCGCTGGGAAGAGACTCACCGTTTGCTCGAATTTCTCTCGTACTTCGTCCGAGATCTCGGCTTTCACTCGCGCCGTCAGCAATTGCGTCACGTACGGAGACGCCGTTCAGCTGCGAGATGATGCGGTCGATGGACGGGTAGCAGTGGAACAACGCGTAGCTCACTTCGCGGTCGCGTAGACGCATCGGGCGAAAGTCAGTATGGAGATGAACGGACGCTGCCGATTCCTGCAGAACTGCGACTGCTGTGTCCAAGATGTCCTCTGTGGTCGCCAGACACGGACGCGCGACGCCACCGAACACGCTGAACCGGTACTCGAGTTCCGTTGTATCCGCTGGACGGGGAAAGTATTCCAGGTCCTTCGTCTTGCCCAGTGTGTTACTGAGACCGAGTGCGTGGACAGCGGCCGTGAGTTCGTCCACATCCCACAGCAGCATGTACAGCTTCTCGTGAGAGTCGTCGCCGTAGATCGTGTTGCTCCACTGCTGGTTGGTGGGCGTGCACACGACGTGGCGGTGCTTGCGAAAGGGGACGATCCGCGGTGGTCCGTTCAGCAGGAAGATCACGTCCTACGGCGCCGTCCTTCCAGACAACTGCTTGCTTGACAAGAGACCGTGGGTTGTACGAGAATCAGCACGAGCGTCGTGGCCGAGTGCTCACACTGGTACCGCAGGAGGAAGTAGGCCATGAAGACCGACGTGCCGAGGCCTGGCGCTCCAAAGAAAGTGGCGCCTAGGAAGTAACGCCCACGGAGCGGGTTGGTGATGTGGGCGTAGTACTCAGCAAAGCACGTGCGCACGTAGAAGTCATCATGTGGGAACGACTCGAAGATCGGCACGTCGTGTGGAAACGGAAGCGTGGTCTGCGCCAGGAAGGCCGCCAATGGCTGCGTCTCGTCGGTTTCCATGGCGTCGGAGTCGTGGAAGACAGCGGTACGCATGGCGTGTCTTGTTGGATTCCAATGGAGTTTGTCGACTGCGTCGTGGTGAAATGAGAAGAATCGAGCTGCAGGCGAGACGCAGGGGCGTTCATTTACAGTGTCTAACGTTCTGTTGAGGGACCGCAAGGAAGGATTAAGAGACCCGGCCCGGCCATTATGAGAGACGACGAGAAACCATCCACTCATTAGTGTGATCAGAACTGACAAGAGAAAACGGTGCTCAGAAGACAGAATCAAGACCCACCTGAACATCGCGCCATTTGCTCACATAACGACCATAGCGACGGAACAAACCTACCAACATGTAGAAGGCGACAGCATGGACGACGTTGGGACTGATGCCTCCAACAATCGACAGGCCTTAGACGAATTCCTGATGCACGAAACGCTTCCATTCCCCGGCGGTGCTCATGCTGGTCTTGTTGGCGTCGATTGGTATTTGTCGACTGCGCCGTCGTGAGCAGAATGGAGAATGAGTCGAGCTGCTGGCGAGGCGCGTCTACACCCTAGCGTTTAACGCTCTGTTGAGGGACCACACGGAACGATTGAGAGACCCGACCTTTATGAGAGACGACGATCGACCCACCTACTCTCTAGCGTGATCAGAAGTGACAAGAGAACTGTGGTCAGAAGCCAGAAGCAAGAACTCCCCAGCACCGACCTTTGCCACAGAACGACCATGGCGACGTAACAAACTACCCTACAGGGAGGAGACGACAGAATGGACGACATGATGGAGGTAGCTACGAACGACCGACATGCCTTGGACGACTTCCTGATGGCCGAGACGCTTCCTTTCCCCGTGTCGTTATTTAATTCGTTTCCTCTCGAGGCGTTCTACGTGCGCGCGTGTTTCGCCGACTATTACGACTACATCACCAAGGGTTTCGACACGATGGGCGTCACTGGCGTCACGATCTTCGGTGCGCCGGGCGTCGGCATGTCCGTGTGTTTGGCCTACTTGTTCCTGCGCTACCAGCGTGAGCACCCGACCAACACGTTCGTACTGATCCTATCCGGCACCCTGTTCACTGACCAGCTAGCCATCGTGTGGAAGAACGGCGCCGTCGTGGAAAAGCTGTCGGGGCCACAAGCGGACGACGTTGGCCGGCAGTATAAGGACGACAGAAACGCCATCTTTCTGCTGGACGGACCGTCCAGGAAGCCGCTCGGCTGGAACCACCGCTTTATTGTGTGCTCGCGTTACAGCACAAAATGGGTCAAAGTCATCCAACATGACTATGAACACAAGATGATCTACGTGCCGCTGTGGGACGTGGACGAGCTCACAGCCGCCGTCCGTGCGCTGGGACTCGACGGCAAGCTGGACAGAATGGACGACGTCGAGGGCTTCCCCCGCGCGGCTCAAGCACGCTATGAAGATGAAGTCGAGTACCGCTTCGACGTGTTTGGTGGCGTCGCCGGCCCGTGTCTAGCGACCAGCAAGAGCGTCGTGGACAGACGACTCGATTTGCTGGAGCAAGACGCCGCGTCGGTGGATCTCATGACGGGCTATCGCCCGAGGTATTCGGGTGATGACTACGAGGAATTCAGCCATCGCTTGTTCCATTGCTACCCGTCAGCGACCGCGACAGGGTTGGGCTCAAGACGGCGTCGCCGTACGTGACGCAGTTGCTGAGTATGCGAGTGAGTCTGATGCACCCGATCGAGAGAGCGTACTTTGAGTGGAAGGGCAGACACAACCGAACGATCGCGTCGTTTCAGCAGTCGCGTTTGGCTGGGCGGATGCTCCCACAACTTGAGAACGGAGTGCATTCTTTTCTAGAATGAAAGAGAGCTGAAGCGGATCTCACAGTTTGCGTGGGCTGTCGAGGACCGAGTTCACACCATCTTCTGGATGCCCGTATTGGTATAGCGTACAACAAAGCCTCGACACAAAGTATGAAAAAAATATGAATTGCAAAAATCTCAAAGTGGGGGCTGACACACGAACACTCGGACACTCGAATGACTCGCCTGATACTCAGTAATGGAAGCTTCCTACTGTTGCAGCTACCCGCACTGGTAGAGTCCCGACGACCGACGGGACCATGGGTAGACTTCACCTCTGGAACTTGCTCACCGAGTAATCGTTGTCCATTGGGTCACCGCACACTGGGCACGCGCACAACACACCCATAGCCACTTGCGTTGTAGCAAGGTCAGCGTAGCAAGTCTTATGAAAGTGGTGGCCGCAACCCGCAACGAGGGCCGCTTTTGGTAGCGTCGATGGTAGACTGTCGGTACATGCGCTGCACGCCCGGGGACTCGCCGTCGGGAGGGATGCACGAACTGGCTTGGCTGTGATCAGCAGACTGGCCCACTGGATGGATCCACTCGTTTCCGTCGCATTAAAGCGATGGTAGCGGTCTCCCGCCGCAATCTTCCACGGTGAGCTCATGCGCATGCCGTCACTGGATCGCACGCCCTGGAACGTCCACTCACAGTTGTAGAAGCCGCAGGTCACCGGATTGACCTTCGTGTAGCAGATCGGACAGACCGTCTTTTCTTGAATGAGGTTGAAGGGCTCGTACCTGTTCTGACAGATGACCATGCGGCCATACGCTGAACATACAGCGTTATCACAGCGGCCTTCGATGTTGAGTCCCTGACCACAGCCTCGCCACTTGGGCTCCTTGCCAAAGCTGATTTCGACCAGCAGGGAGTCATCCGCGACGTTAGCGAACGGAGTCGAGTCAAAGCCTCCACCACGGAGACGAAGCACGAGATGCAAGGCGCCACCGGACTTGACCCCTGCGCGCTGCAGCGTGGTGGCGTCTTCTAACTCGCGGCGGTCAAACACGAGCCGCTGATAGTCGGGACGGATGCCTTCTTTCTTGTGTAGAAGCTTCTTCACTTCCAGGACTGTGGACTTCGTGCTGCACTTGAGCACTATCGCCTTTCCTGTGAGAGTCTTGACCGTCAACTCGATCATGGACGACGCAATCGCTTGCTGCGCGACCGCCAGCACACACGGGAACGGTTCCAGAAGAGCAGGAAGCAGCAAGTGGAGCTCGTGGTCGGTCTTCAAGCGGGACCTGAACAGCGACAGCGACACCACCTGCAAGCCTTCCATCGGATCCAGGCGGCTCTCAAGGCAGGCCATGAGGTCGCCCACAGTCGCGCCCTCCCACTGCTGCTTGGGCATCCACTGGCGTTCTACAGTATTTCCACGGCGCCGCGGAAGCCCAGGCCTCGCACAGCCCACGGAACCACGAGAGTATCCACTACGGGCGAAGAGCTCGTATCTGTTGGGCGTACTGTACTTGGTCTTGCAACTTGCAGGAGGATGGCAAATGCGGAAATGGGAGAAGTATTCGAGCCTTCTTGAAGGAAGAATGCACCAAGTTTTCCTAGCCAATCAGTGACGGAGATTTTAGAGAACGTTCGCTTTTTTGGGTACATTTTCCGACCAGAATGGGACCAAATGATGGGTACACAGTAACCCTGAATCTGTGACGTGTGCGGCAACTTCAACCAGACTTCAACCCAACAGGTTCGCGAGTCTAGTGGCACCTTACGCACCAACCACCCAATACTCTGGTCTATTTGAATGGCTCGGTAACAGTCACCAGAAGGCCAATTGGACTTCCTGGTCAAAAGTAAGAATCCAATATCGTCATGAACGCCACCGAATCCGCCTTCCTGGCCAACGCCATGCTGTCGTTGCCAACCCACAAGCCGTTCTTTGATTCGTTTCCCCACGAGGCGTTCTTCGTGCGGGCGTGTTTTCCTTGTTGTGCGAGCAGGACAACGAGGCCGTGGCGTCAGGCAGCGCGAATCATGAGATGCTGAAGCAGATCCCGCAGTTCTCAGTTTGTGTGGGGCGTCAAGGACTGAGTGCACTGCAGCGTATGCCGATACGGTATGGATGTTGATGTTAGTTTGTTGGCGAATTCTGCTTGGTGTTCTGCTTGGTTTCTTTAGTACGTTTAATTGAGTCGTTGCAATGTGATGTCGTCGAGTGATGAAGGCTACTAGTAGTTCGCAAGCAAAATAGACGAAGCCTCGACTCAAAAGCAAACACTAATTCAATTGTAGAGAACGGGGAAGCGAAGACGCACGGACACTTGGGCGGCGACAGCTGTTGAAGGTTTGGCAATGTCGAGTCCACCCCGGACGGGGTCTTCCTTACTGGTCATCAATTGGGTTGCCGCACGACGGACGCGTGCACAGCGCACCCATCGCCAGTTGCGTCTTGGTGAGGTCAGCGCAGCACGACTGATGAAAGCGATGGCCACACGCCGCGACGCGAACGACTTCGGGTTCCGTGGACTCCAGACTATCGGCACACGCGCTGCACGACCGAGGGCCACTCGCCGTTGGTAGGAACGTGTGCAGAGGCTTCGTAGTGATCAGCAGACTGGCCCACTCGATGGACCCGCTGGTCTCCGACGCATCAAAGCAGTGGTAGCGGTGCCTTTCCGCGCTCTTCCACGGCGAGCTCATGCGCATGCCGTCGCTGGATCGCACGCCTTGGAATGCCCACTCGCAGTTGTAGAAGCCGCAGGTCACGGGCGTGATCTTCTTGTAGCAGATCGGCAGGCCGTCTTTTCATGGATGAGGTTGAATGACTCCAATCGGCGAGGAAGGATCACCATACGCTTTGCACGCGGCATTCGCACAGCGTCCTTCGATGTTGAGTCCCTCATCACAGCGACGCCAATCGGGTGCGTTGCCGCTGAAGGTGATCTCCGTCAGCAGTGAGTTGTCCGCAACATTGGCGAACGGGACCGACACGACGCCTCCACCACGGAGGCGAAGTACCATGGGCAGAGTGTCACCATCCTCGACCCCGTACTGCTTGAGCTGGACGTGGTCCTCGAGCTCAAGGCCGGCATGGACAAGCCGCTGTTGACCCGCTGGGACACCTTCTTGCTCGTATAGGAGCTGCTTGACTTCCTTGATCGTGGATTCCACGCTGCACTTGATAGTCCACACGCTTGTGGTAAGCGGTTTGATCGTGAACTCGATCATGGACGACGCGGACGCTGGCTTCGCGACCGCCAGCACACACGGGAACGGAGCTGCTAGTGCAGGAAGCAGTAGCGTGAGCTTATCGTTGGGCTTGAGGCGCGCGCCGAACAGCGACAGTGACACCATCACCAGGCCTTCCGTCGGGTCCAGACGGCTCTCAACGCATGCCAGGAGGTCGCGCACCGTCGCGCCGTCCCACTGCTGCTTGGGCATCCACTGGCGGTCGACTTGGACGGTACCACGGAAACCCAGGCCTTGCACGGCCCACGGAACCACCAGCGAATCCACGGCAGGCGAAGCGCTCATCTTGGTGTCCTTGGTCTTCTTGGTCTTCCTGGAGAATGGGGAATGAGGGAGAAATGGAACAACAACAACAAGAGATGCCTTTCTGTCAAGAGTCTGTCAGCCAATCAGCGAAGCGCATTTGGCAGAATGATGTTCACATTTGAGAGAAAAGGCGCTTTTGGTGGAGGACTTTGGAGGAAGGCGGACAAATGGGTACACTGCACCACGGAATCTGCGACGTGTGCAGAGACCTTCAAGCGTCTTTGATGCTTCCGAACCGACCCACGGAGGGCGTGGTGATGCTACGCGACTCATAAGCAGCTTTAGCCAACCACTCATTCCACCCAGTCTTCGTTTTGCTCACTAGTGGGCGAAGCCACGAGAAGATAAAGAAACAATGATGAACTCAGCCGCCCACGCTGCCGACGACATGCAAACCTGCCAGGCGGAGTCTATGACGACTTCCGTGGCGCAGACAACACTGCCATTCCCACACGAAGTGCCGATCTTTAGAGAGCAACCGAGTTCTTCGTGCGCTCGTGCTTCTCCGACTACTACGACTACATCACAACAGCCTTCGCCGGCACGAAATCACATGGCGTCACAGTCTTTGGTCCGCCAGGCGTCGGTACGTCCGTGTTCTTGGCCTACTTCTTCCTGCGCTACCATCTCCAGCACCCAACCACGACGTTCATGTTCGTCTCGTACGACCAAGAATCCTCGGTGAACCAGGCGCTGGTGTGGAAGAACGGTGCCGTGGCGAAGCAGCTCTTGCGGTCACAAGCGAAACACTTGGAGGACGAGTTTATATGCGACCCTGAAGCGATCTTCCTACTGGACGGGACGTCGAAGAGGGCGGTACCTACCAGTCGGCGCTTCTTGGTGTGCTCGAACCCAAGCAAGGCGTGCACGACCCTCAGTAACCAAGACGGTTATCGTCACCGAGCTCTGTACATGCCGCTGTGGGACGTGGACGAAACGAACTGACGACTGCCGCTCGCACACTTGGACTCGCCGGTCTGCTGAGCAAGATGGAAGAGATTGAGAGCTTTCCCCGCTCTGCTAAGGCACGCTATGAAGATGAACTGGAGTACCGTTTCGACGTGTTTGGTGGCGTCGCGCGTTCGTGTTTAGCGACGGATACGCAGTTTGTGAACGCCCAGCAAGTATCGCTGAAGCGAAACGCCTTGTGTGTTGACCTCATGACTGGCCATCGCGCGAGGTTCCCACGACAGCACTGTGATGAACTGAGCCACCGCTTGTTCCACTGCTACCCGACCAGTGAGATCCGCAAGCCAGAGTTCTTTATGACGTGGACGCTGAAGACGGCGTCGCCGTACGTGACGCAGTTGCTGGACAAGCGAGTGAATCTCACGCACCCAGTGGAGAGAGCGTACTTCCAGTTGAAGAGTGCATCGACTCCGACGATAGCTGCATTCCTCCAGTCGCTGGTGGTCGGGCGGATGCTTGCTGAACTGGAGAACGTTGTGAAGCTGGTCGCGAACTCGCTCGAGGACACTATCGACGACGCAGAGAACGATCTGACGCTGTCGATCCAGCCAAGTGCGACGACGATGACGCGTCTATCGAGTCAATTCAGCGGCCCGACTTGGCTAGTGGGTCGTGTTTCATTCTGCAGGGGAACGAATTCGAGTGGATCGACGCCTTGTACTTGATCAAGACCGAGGAAGTTCGCGCCTGTGAGCCATGGAGAAACCTAGAGGCCGTCGTGCTTATGGTTCCGACGATTTTTGGCTACTCGGTCCCGGGAAAACGCCTCTACTCGTTGCTGAAGCGCCTCAATCTCGTGGAGAACGCTCCACAGCGAGTGGCGCTGGTGTTTTGTGTGGCTGAGACTCAAGCCGACGACTTGGATAAGCAGTGGTTCAAATGGGGACGTGGCTTGGACGGTGAGTCTCCAGTGACCGTTGTGGACGGCATCACGACGGAAATGGCTACTGCGTTGAAGGCATTGAGCGTCCACACTCTCCACGATCTACGCGTACTACCAGACCAATCGCCACAGAACGAAGAGCAAGCGCAGCTGTTTGAACAGGCCCACGCGTTGATGAGCGCACTAAACAACGAGGCTGTGATGTACGGAACCGCCAGCTACGCGATGCTGGATCAGATCCCCCAGTTTGTGTGGGGTATCAAGGAGTGAATCAGTCGACGTCGTAGTGTATATGTGTTGCTCTAAAGTCCAACAATCATCTCGAAGTTTTTATGGCTTGGACTGAAAATAGCTTCTTCCTTTTTACTTGGAGCCGATCCATGGTCTCCGATCCACTCTGCCTTTAGCTTCGAGAGTGATGCAGACCAGCAGATCCGTCTCTGGTTGCTGCACTGACGAGACTCGATGACGTTGCTTCCCTCTCGTGACACGATCGACACCAGCGCGTCGACCGTGACCTCCGACCCGCAGGCCCGACGGCTTGTGCGTGCGAGTCTCTTCGACTGCGTCACAGTGATCCCAGACAGACTCGAGTTCGCTCTCGTCCCTCTTTCCACGTTCAACTCACTTATAACAACGAACACCAATGCCTCGCCAACCAAGTCTCAGGCAACAAACGTTGATGTCGGCTCTAACGATGAGAAGGAGGAAGAGCCAGCGACCGTGTACCTGACAGTGGAAGAGAAGCTCGTGTACGCGCGGTTCTTCGCCGACTTTGGGCCGCTGGATCTCGGCCAGACCGTGCGGTTCTGTCGCGATGTTTCCCAACGTCTGCGTAGCTCCCCAGCCGCCAAGATCGTGCTCATAAGCAGCGACCACCCGCATAAACGCGCGAATGTGACGGCTCTGCTGGCGTTGTATCTCGTGTGTGTGGAGAAACAAACGCCTCAAGAAGCCATCAAGCTGTTTAAGAAGCTTAAGCCAGCGCAGGAATTCCGAGACGCAGCCTGCGGACTGTGTACGTTCTTCGTGACGGTCTACGACTGTGCACGAGCTGTTCACAAGGTAATATTATTGATTAAGCTACTAAGAGGACTCGTAAGCTCACCGTTTTGACAATGTCCCAGGCCATACAAGCCAAGATCTGGAGCTACGAGAGCTTCTCGCTGGAGGGCTATGAGTACTACGACAAGCTCCACAACGGAGATATCAACTGGATTGTGCCTGGCAAGATCCTGGCGTTCGGTGGACCCCAGCGAGAGCGAGTGGTGATAGACGCGAAAGGCCGCACGACGCTATTGGCTCACGAGTACGCCAGCGTGTTCCAGAAGCTCGGCGTGAGCTGCGTCGTGCGGTTTAACGAGTCCACGACCTACGATCGACGCGCATTCGTCCATGCAAACATCCGCCACGTACGGTTATGATATTCATCGCCGTGAATTGTGGCGGTCTAAATTTCTGATTATGTTTTGCTGTAGCTGGACATGCTCTATCCGGACGGCGGCAACCCTACGGACGAGATCCTGTTCAAATTTATCAGAGTGGGTCCCCTATCTTTGCTGTACGGTTCGCAACTGTACGCTGACTTTTTGCTTTGTAGACCTGTGAACGAGAGTCGGGTGCTGTGGCCGTCCACTGTAAGGCCGGTTTAGGCCGCACGGGCACCAACATCGCCGCATATCTCATGAAGAACCACGGCTTCTCAGCCGTAGAAGCCATCGCGTGGTGCCGTATCTGCCGTCCAGGCAGCATCGTGGGTCCACAGCAGCAGTATCTCGTCGTGAAGCAGCCGCAGTTGCAACAACTCGGAAGAAACCCCCAAGAGTCTAACGACTATGACCAGCAGCAACAGCCAGCGACGGCGCCACAAGAGGCGACCGTGGTCATAAGGAAGCAGTCGTTCCGTGCAATGCTGAGGCGTCTGCCGTCCACGGCTTCTTCGTCTGGCAAGGAGCTCACCACGAAGAGCTCAACTTCAACGAATCGGCGAGGTCTCTGCTCACACGTCGCAGGGTCTAAATGCTAATCAATGCTAATCCAGTACATAATGCTGAATTTGAACCGGATTTTGAACCGACGTACTGTATTACGTAAACGAGTTTTTGTCCAATCATACATCGCCAAGCTGGCATTTCAGCGGGTTGATTGCAGGGAGATGGGCACGCGGCAATCAATAGCGGAGACAGAAACGGCTAGTCAACGTCACTGTCAGCGTCCTAATGCATTCCTACACTTGCCTCCTCCAGCAACAGCACCACCAGCCTCATCTCCCCGTCCTCCGCTTTAGACCCTCTCTCGTCTAACGCCATGACCGCCAAGCCTCCTCGCCACGCCGCCGCTCTGTGGGCCGACAATTCCAACATCACGCGCACGCGCATCGTGCCGGTGAAGCGTCTAACCAGCGACCCGGACTTCCGCGTGACGCTCACCAACGCCGTCCAAGGCCGCGCCGCTATGGGTGACGCGCCCTTCGAGTCTCCCGTGGGTGAAGTGTATTTAGTCCCGGAAGCCACTCGTACTTTACACGATGTGAGCCGCTGGATGAGCTTCACGGCCGCGTTCTTCGGCGACATGCGACTGGAGAACGGCGAGAGCGAGTGGAACCACTGCCCGCGGTCGTTTCTGGGCCGTCAGGTGCGGAAGCTGCGCGAAAACTACGGTCTAAAGCCCACTGTGGGCTTCGAGATGGAGTTCCAGCTACTGGATCCAGCGACCAAAGAGCCCATCGACTCGGCGCTGTACTGTTCCATGAAGGCGTTCCACGATGGCCGCGCGTGGCAGATCCTCAAGGACATCGTCGAGTGTCTGGAGGACGATCTCCAAATCCCAGTGCATCAGTACCACGCCGAGTCGGCCTGTGGTCAGCTGGAGATCAGCATCGGACCTTTCGGTCTCGACGGTGAAGGCGACGAAGCCATCGTCAGAGCGACTGACAAGCTCGTACTGGCCAGGCAGACTGTCTATGCCATCGTGGCCCAGGCAGGACTACAGGCCACGTACATCCCCAAGCTCAAGATCGTCCAGGCGGGCAACGCCGCCCACATCCACATCGGTCTCGTGGATCTGAATGCCGATAGTACCAACAAGACAAATCTATTCGCGACGGACGTCTCGCGAGCCAGCTCTTTCCTGGCGGGCATCTTGCAGGAGATTCCAGCCATGTGCATGCTATTCGCACCGACAGTCAACTCGTACGACCGCCTGCAGCCGCAGTGCTGGGCTGGCGCGTACCAGTGCTACGGGTACGAGAACCGCGAGGCGCCCTTGCGACTTGTTGGTCCCACGACGGCACGCGAAGACATGACCAAGGTCGACCACTTCGAAGTCAAGACGCTGGACGGCGCATCGAACCCGTACTTGGCGCTGGGTGCGATCTTGGCTGCGGGGATGCACGGCCTTGAGAAGGCACTGGAGCTGCCGCCACAGTGTGGCAAGGATCCCGCCACGCTGGCGGAGGAAGACCGTCCTAGCCGACTGCCTGGGTCCCTCCCTGAGGCGATTGAGCGGTTTTCCGAGCGACGTGATGAGCTCTGGAACGAAGTGCTGTCCGAGTCCTACGCTGCGCTGCTCGTCACGCTGCGTACTGCCGAGTTGAAGTTTTACGGTGAGCTGGACCGAGAGGAACAAGTCGCGCAGCTGCTCAAGCGCTACTAGAGACCTAGGGACCCGACCGCCAAGAAGCGAAGCCACAGACTCTTCAATGCGACTGGTCAAGTGGCCAGGCCAGGCAGCTGAGCCCGCTGATCAGGCAAGCGGTTCTTCGTCATGGTGGCTGATTTGGCAGACGTTTCATTACGGATACAGAAGCAGAAACATCCATCCACGGATGAACCTCCTCCTCCCGCTTCAACGTGGACGAGTCACTAGAGAAGTACGTAGCAGAAGTACTGTACCGTAGATGTTGGCAGATCTTTGGTCCTTGAAAGGGTACAATCTCTGTCTGAGCAACATGGCTACATACTGAGACAGAAGCGACTTGAGGTATCTATTCGATCTATCTATAGACGATTGTTCAGATGGCTGACTTTTTCCGACAAGATCAGGTTCGCGCGCAGTTCTTCCATCGTTCTTTCTCGTTGTCGCAGTTCACGTTCACCTTCTTGTCTGTCTAGCAAGAGGAGAGCCAGTGGCGCCAGTCACGTCATCGGGGCAGAAAGCTTCCATTGAGTGCATTGAATGGGATGCTGCGGTTTGTTCTTGTCTGCCATCTACGGCACTGTGAGCCTCACAGTACTCCTCTCGTCGGAAGAAGAAGACGGGGGCGTTTCGCGATGTATCAGGCTCTACTGCAAGCTTCTCCTGATTTGGACGCCACGGACAGAGTCCATCCGCCTCAAGTAAACTCCAGAGAGGCGGCGCAGACGAACCACGCCCGAAAATGTTGGCTTGTGCGACGCAGAAAGCCAAGGGGCCGTTTCGCTGGTTCATGAGCCTGAGCCTGCGGGGGCTCTGAGCCTCCGGGGCTTCCTACGTAGCCCTTCAACGAGCGTTTCACGAGAATCCAATGGTGCTGCGGATTGTCTGTTGTGTCGGACTGGACCCAAGCACAGCGTCACGTGGATGAGGCGTGCCGTGCCGCTAGCGTAGCGTAGCATGTGGCTACGACGAAGCCGACCTTCCTCAAGCATTTTCAAATCCACTACCTTCCACAAGCACCAGCTTCGTGGGTTCACGGTACCACCTCAAGCCAATACCGCGAGACTAAAAGCACTCTCACACGCTTCACACTCTCTACAATGGTCGCCGCTCGAGTCGAGGCAGCCGCCCACGCGCCGGCGGAGCGCTTCTCCATCATGCCGATCCTCAACCGCAAGAAGAAGCGCTGCGAAGAGCTCAAAGGTGAGACCGTCAACTGGATTAGACTGGGAAATTTTCCACGCATGTCTCGGCCTCTCTCTCTCCGTTACAGCATCAACTGACTGTGGACTTTTTGTGTTGATCCAGTTATCCTTCTAGGAGATGCAGGCGTCGGCAAGACGAGCCTCGTGGCTGCTCTGGCCCAGCGAGGGGCCTCCCACGACTCCACGGGCGTCGACTTCCACGTGAAGATGGCGACGTTGAACGACGAGATCGTCAAGGTCCAGCTGTGGGACACCGCCGACCAGGAACAGTTCGGCTTCAACGCCCTGCCAAAGTCCTACTTCCGTCGAGCAAGGGGTGTGTTCCTCATGTACGATGTCGCCAGCCGTCAGAGCTTCCGGAATGTCGTCCAGTGGGCTCTTCAGCTTCAAGCTCTGGCCAGCAACGGCGACGCCCTCGGTCTCGTGCTCGTCGCCAAGCAGAACAACAACCACAAAGCCATCGATGCTGTCTCGTCAGCGGAAGGCCATGCTTTGGCTGCGTTGCTGCAGTGTCGCGTCGTGAGCTACGCGTCCGCTGACTCGGCTGACTGCTGTTTCGACGCTCTTATCGACGAGCTCTCCACTCACAAGCCTTGGGAAGCCACTCTCAGCAACGCAGTTGCCTGCCTCGCGGCGATCGAAGCCGATGCGAATACGGTGAAGGAGACTGTGGAGGAAGCCTCCGAGACCGAGTCCGAGGACGAAGGTGTTCTGGCTTTCGACAGCGACGACTCTGCGGTTGTCGAGCCTGTTAACTCCAGCCACGTCGCTAGTCTTTCTGAGAGCCTCTCACCAGTGAAGGAGTCAGGCGTAACCCGCTTCGCAGTCAGCACCCATCGACGCGCCTCCCATTTCTTCACGACACTGGAGCTTGGACTCGCAAGCGGCTCCAAGAACTCAGGCGTCATGGGCCTCTCAACGGCTCGGGAACTAGCCCGTGCAGCACTGATCCTCGTGTTTGTGCTGCTTCTACTGTGGTCGTTCACACTCATGCACCTTCTCCAAGACGAGACGCTGGAGCCGTCCAAGTGGACGAGTCCAAGTCAACTCGCTGCTGGTCTCGTGGGGCGTCTCGTGTGGAGCTCCATCGAGCCGTAGCTCTTCGATGTTCGTGTTCAACCCCCGTCGCGTGTGCGAGTGTACCGTACCCGTACGCACGCCCAGTTTTTCCCTTTCTTTCTTTCGTGAGTAGCCTCTGTCTGCCGTAAACTTCACCCAAAGTACAGTAATTTTTGAGATTTCCAAAAACGCTTTTGCTGACGATGCATGTTGAAGTGCTCACACGTCGCAGATTTAAATGACGGGGTCCACAATGCTGACATCACTTCACTTCACTTCAACTCTGGACCCAAGGGCATTCGGACACAAGCGAAGCGCGCTGACGTCGTACGACCATGGCAACGCCTCCGCACACCACAGTCAAGGAAGAGCTCAGCTTCGATGACCTTGTTGCTGGTCTTCCATCTGACGCCCAACACCAAACCATCGACGAGTTCATGGCCGAGAGAACGCTGCCTTTCCCTGATAGTCTCTCCGAGACGGTCATGTTTCCTCTCGCTACGTTTTACGTGCTTTCGTGCTTCTCCGACTACTACGACCACATCACGACCGCCTTCGACTTCACGGACGCCAGTGGCGTCACCGTCGTCGGCGCGCCAGGCGTCGGCAGGTCCGTGTTCTTGGCCTACTTCATCCATCGCTACCGACTCCAGCACCCAACTACCACGGTCGCTCTGCTCACGTACAACCACAAATCCGTCATGGGACGAGGTTGTGTGGCAGAACGGCGCTGCATGCAAGGATCTGGCGTGGCCGCAAGTGGGCGTCGGCGAAGACCAGTTCAAAAACGACCCGAATGTGATCTTCCTCCTGGACGGACCACCCAATAGAGCGCCCATTACAAACCATCCCTACGTCGTGTTCACGCGGCACCAGCAGGACTGGGCCGAGATAACAGCTAGCATCGTCACTCATACGACCATCTACATGCCGCTGTGGGATGTGGACGAGCTCACGACCGCTGTCCACGCGCTGGGTCTCGCGAACGCGCTGCGCGAGATGGACGACCTTGAGGACTTTCCCTGCCCAGTTGGTGCCACGGAAGTGGACTATCGGTTTACAGTGTTCGGTGGCGTCGCGCGTCCGTGTCTTGAGATCAATGAAGAATTCGTGAACAAGCGAGTCGCTGTTCTGCAGGAAGCAGCGGCATCCCTCGGTCTATCAACTGGTTATTGTCCGAGACTCGAAAGGCAGTTCGGCCGACAAAGTGTGCGACGTGCTGTTCCACTGCTACCCGTCGAGCGACTGCTTCTCCTCGCGGCTGAAGACGGCGTCTCCGTACGTGTTGCAGCTGCTGACGGCACGAGTGACACGGATCGAGGGCGAACGCCGTGTGGACTACGAATTGGAAGCGGCGTTCTCCCCAGCAGCAGGGGCCCTTCGTCAAGCGATGATAGCGACACGAGTGCGCACACTGCTGGAGAGTGGTACGGAACTGGTGACCCGCTCTGTCGGCCACGAACCCGAAGTGTTGAAGCTCGAGATCCAACCCAGTGTGCCCCCTCGGATTCAGTAGCTCCGAAGCGTGTGATGGTGGGCTGTGGCTCGTTCCGCAGGTCAACGGCTTCGAGTCGGTCGTCGGTGTCTACTTGATCCAAAAGCAAGAGCAAGAGCAAGAGCGTGGCTGTGTATCGTGCGGTGACGAGGAGGCTATCGTGTTTCTAGCCGTGGGTTCTTTCAACGACGAGGTTCCAGGAAGACGCGTGTATGCGCTGCTCAAGCACCTAGGTCTTGAGGACACTGTTCCACAGCGAGTAGCTCTAGTCTTTGCCGTGCCTGAGATCCTAGCGGACGTGCTTCGGAAGCGGCGCATCGCGACAAGTCGTGCCGTGAGCTACGACTTCCCCTTGACAGCAGTCAGCGGCCTCACAACGGAGATGGCGACGCTCTTGCAGGCAGCGAGCATCCACACCGCTGGCGACTTACGTCGACTGCCAGACGAAGCGAAGCTGAATGGAGAGCAATCGCGAGTGTACGAGAAGGCCCAGGGCTTGCTGCGTGAGCAGGAGAACGAGGCTGTTGTGCACGGCAGCGCCAGCCACAAGATGCTTCAGCAGATCCTGCAGTTCGTGTGGGGCGTCAAGGAGTGAGAGAAACGAAGGTGGCGTTTGTATGTGTGTCAGCGTGTCAGCTGAACTGCTAGCAGCAGCCCCCGTATCACGAACTCGTGGTGGTAACTCGTGAGCCAACAAGATCAATCACTCGTGTGTCTGATTTTGCTGGACGGTGATGTTGAAGTGCTCACACGTCGCAGATGCTGACGAAGTCTAACCCGCTGAATCCAAAGTCCTACTACGACGCTGACTGTCAGTGTGCACAGTGCTGATCCAGAACGGTTAGACTCGGTCATTTGCTTGTCAGCTCTAACGCAAGGCGCACTCGTGACACGATCCTTTGAGTGGTGTGTGTGTGTGGTATATCACGAGCGGAGTTCATAACCGCTGGACTCGCTGAATCTACGCGTGGCGCGTCACTGATAGACTTACCTGACGGAGAGATTTCAGTCCGCAGTGACCAGTGGAGACTCATTCTATGGATGACACCACACCATAGAGTGAGTCGCAGTGACGGAGAGCGTCAATTCGGTTCGGTTGGTGGAGTCCAGACGCCGGTACTGGTAAGGCTGCGCGGTCTACTATGTTGTGATAATTCCGTGTGCTGTCCATGCGCAATGGATGAACTGACCGTGACCTCACGACGTTAGGACCTTGGGGATAGTCTGTCTACTCGACATCTCGGGTCTAAACGCCGGACTTACGAGGGGGCGTCACCATCAAAGTTTGTTCACTTAGTTACGACAACTCCCTGCATGAAGCAGCTCCATTACAATCGAACCGATCATTGCTCTAGTCTGAGTTCATGCACGTCAGGTTCATGCTCAGAATGTGGTGCCCGCGGAAGACTTACGGTACCGTACCGGTACGGTACAGTAGATCACCAGCCACTCAAAGTGAGCAAGCGGGCAGCGCACCGGAAACCCGTTGAAGTGGAATACACTGTAACCGTCACCGGCACCTTTCTAGATCGAAAGTGGATTTAAACTTTCGATTTGAAAGGCAGGATCCCTTGTCGCGTGCTTCTCGTGGAGCCGACCGTCGAGTCGATGAAGCCTGGGTCTATTTTGTCATGTAAACGTTGTCCTGTCAGCGACACGGGTAGTCTAAAATCCCACAGTCGAACTTAGTGGTCGACAGAACTGTGCTGGAGTCTGGATCCGCACTGCGGAACACCAGTTCCAACTCAAATATTGGTTCTTGTGCCAGCGAGAATCTCGCCGAGATGACTCCATAAAATCGAATCAATTTTTTCCGCACCAGACTGACTGGATGGAACCGTTGTGGACAGCATGGCACTGGATTCCTTCTCACTTCCGGTGGCAGTCAGTCAGTCAGCCAGTCACTGTTGCCGTCGTCGTCTTCGGCGACGCTGTGCCGGTCATTCCGTCTGGTCACGTTGATTGGCATGACAGTTAGACGCGGGCAGAAAATTCGAACGATTTTCCAGCCACCGCGGCCTCGTCACGCTAAAGCTGAATGTGACACCCGCTTCGTCACGTCTCTGGGTCACCTCTCACAGGGTCCGCTTTTTGTGCAATGCCACGTCGCTCAAAAAAATGAGGTTTTATTCCCAGAGAAAACAACGTTCTTTTCTTTTCTGCTTGTGCCTGTCTCGTGTGGATTTTGCTGCAAAAGTCTGCGCTTTTTTAGACGCAGATCCTTCCGGATTCCGTGTTGAAGTGCATTCAAATAAAACCTCGATTGCTCAGATCTTTCGCAGCCCCGTTGAGCGACCGACGGCGTCACCTTTCCCATTCGCCTGTATACCGCCTGCGGCTCAAGCGAAGAGCTCCTCGTTCACCAAGCCCAAGCCCCTCCCCGTCGACGCGACCGCGAAGTGCAGCAGACCATGCGAGCGTTGGGCCCATCGACTCCACTCACTTTCGGACTTGTCAAGAACAAGAACAAGAACACCACCACCGCGTCACCGACATCCCCAGTGTCTCCAGTACGCGCCGCCCCCGCCTCGCCAACCTACGCAACCTCTCCTCCGTCTCCAAGCGCTAGATCCTTCCCGGTCTTTCCTCCGCTCTCGCCTTCGTCGCCTGCCAGGAGATTTTTCCAAGAGCAGACTTTCATCGAGCCGACTAACCCCGAGCCCGAACCAACTATCCCCGAGCAGACTAAACTCGAGCCGACTATCCCCGAGCCGATTATCCTCGAGCCGGTAAAGATTCCCCTCATCATCCCCAGCATCCCTATCATCATGTCCACCGGAACTCTCGCCATCAAGGGTAAGACCGACTGTGAACAGTCTAAAGATCGTTGGATTCACAATGGAACTAACTGACTGATGGAAAAATGGAATCTAGTGCTCAAGGTGGAAGCCATCCACGAAGATGCCGACGCCAACAAGACCATCCAGGTCAAGATCAAGATCGCCAACGAGATCAAGACCTCGAAGCAGTTCCAGGTCGGCCACGACGTCGACCTCCCGCTGAACTTGTAAGTCTATCTATCCGAGACCTAGTATATCCGAGTCTAAACGGAGTCTAACGGGCGGATGTGTACTTTCTCATTATGATACAGTGACCTCAATGGTGCGGACGCCGACAGCGAGATCGTGATCGAAGCCCACACGGACGCCTCTAAGAAGAAGGACAAGCCGACCACCATGGCCTGGAAGGTCAAGCTGAGCCAGTTCCTCAAGCACACGGCCTGGGTCAAGACGGGTCTCAACTCGGAGCACTACAAGATCCACGTCGAGTCCAAGTTTACGGCCAAGAACACGACCCAGAAGCTCGCCGGTGAGGGCGCTGCCCACGCCGTGGACCAGGTCAAGGAGACCGCCGCTTCGCTGGTCACGCTGAACCCGCAGCGCACGCTGGCGGTCAGCGAGACCCACCGCCCGTGGTTCCTGCGCGCGGCGTACTACTACGACACCACCAAGAATGTGTACAACTACACGACGAGCTTCCGCGTGATCGCGCCGGTGGCCCGCTTTGGTGAGAACACGGCCAACACGATCCTGCAGAAGGTCACGGGCAAGACGCTCGCGGACTTGGACGGCCAGCTCGTGTCGCCGAGCCTCAACACCATTGACAACACGGTGGACGCGACCATCTCGACCGTGCTGGTCAAGCTCGTGCAGGGCCAGACCTACGTGCTGAAGAAGAAGGACGACGCCGTCTCGACGGCCTCGGGCGTGCTCGGCAGCACGCTGACCACGGCCGGCAAGGCCAAGGACTACACGACCTCGACGGTGTCGGGTGTCGTGGGCAGCACGCTCTCGACGGTGGGCAAGGCCAAGGACTACACGACGTCGTCGGTCAAGTCGGTCACGACGTCGACGTACAACACGGTCGCCTCGGTGACGGACTATACGTCCACACAGGTCGTGAACGTGTCGTCTTCGGCGTTCGGTAAGGTCCGTGGTGCGACAGTGTATCTCGTCAGCCACGTGCCGTACTTAGGTGCCAAGATCCGCGCATAAAGCGTGTGCCTTCCAGTCGATATCCGTGTGCAGCCCGAGCCGACACCAGGACCGTGTCAGCCCCCTCATCCATTTCCTCCAACCGCTGCCTCTCTATTTGAATTGAACTATTGTACCCGCCGACAGCGAGGAAGTCTCGCTGTCGATCCCGCCATCCGCACGACGCCAGTCAACGGTCAAGCTGGCAAGCTGCGCTGTGTTGTTGCCTTCTCCATTAGTTGAGTCTACTCACTTATACACCTACTGCCTGCTTCGTTCGAGATTGCTGGATTAATAACCAAACAAAATCAAACCAACCTTTTTCCTCGTACTTCCACTAACTTATACATTGCGTGAGCTGTTTTCACTTCGCAGTGAGCCGCGCAGGATCTCGAGCTTGGACTTGGCGTGGCCCAGGAACGTCGGGTGGCGCAGCATGAAGTTACTAAAGTCGTCGAACGAGACCTGGCCTAGCGAGTCCACGTGCAACGCCTCTTCCAGATCAAACTGCTGTGGAAGATCGCCGTAGAACATGCGGAAGAACGCGAGCATCCGCGTGAGCTCGTCCTTGTCGATGACGCCGTTGCCGTCCAGATCGTAGAGACGGAAAGAGAAGTTGATGAGCTCCATAGGGTCTCGTGTCGGGTTGAGGGCTGCGAGGCCTAAACACAACTCCCGGAAGTCGATCGATCCGCTGTTGTCCAGGTCCAGCAGCAAGAAGAGCCGCTCGAGCAGCTCCGGGTGGTCACTAGGGAATAGGTTCGTCATTTCTTCAAGCGAAATCTGGCCGTCGCCGTTTAGGTCGCGCTTGATGAAGTACTGGACCAGGCGGTGGACTTCTGTGGACCGCAGCGACGTGAGATCCGAGACCTCGCCGACGTCCGTGATCGGAACAACGTGCATGTCAGCGTAGTTGCCCACACGCAACAATAGAGCGACGTCTTCAAAGGCGTGGTTCGTGCACGGCACGTTGAGCTTCTGGGCAATCGCCTGACGGACATTCTCAGCGTACTTGTCCGGGTGGAGCCTTTCGTCGTCGGTGGGAAAGTACGGCGGCAAGAACTCGACGTCTAACCGGTTGTAAAACTGGCAGAGCATCCGCAGAAGCAGGTAGACGGCCGAGACGTCGGGCGTCCAGCTCACGTCGAAGTGCTTGAACGGGTACTTGAGAGCCACTGGCTGGCAGGTGATGCCCGAGGCAAAAGACCCGACCTTGAACTTTGTGAGGTAGTCCTGGTTAGACGTCGTACCCTCTGGGAAGATGAGCAGAGGGGGGTACGAAGCGTCGCCGATGTGGTCGGCAATGTCTTGCATGGCGCGCTTGCGGCCTTCGGGCGTGTTGCGGTCAATGAGAACGGGCTGCAGCGTCTGGATGATGCGTCCGATGATCGGGATGTCGCCGAGATCGGCCTTCATGGCGATACTGGCGTTCAAGTAGTAGGCGTAGAAGACACCGTCGACGAAGCCCACGTGGTTAGACACGACGATGCGAGGTCGCTGCTTGAGCGCCACGCCGCTGCTGGGCTTCTTGACGTTGATCCAGTGGTAGCCGAGCACAAAGAGGATGGCGCGGATGAGGTACGGGCGAGGCGCGATGATGAATTGGCGCCACCGCGCAAAGGGTACGCGAGCATGGGTTACGGGGTCTATTGGCTTGTAGCCGATAGTCGCGAAGGCTGCGAGCACGGCTAACACGGCGCCGATGGCCAGGATCAGCACGATACGCAGCAGAGGCACACCGAGAAGACAGAGGAAGACGATCTTGACCTTCTCGTAGCCGTCGATGTGGGAATTGTAGCGGAAGGGATTGCCGCCGCGAGGGGAGGTTAGACCAGCGGGTGGGATAGATCCCGAAGGCCTCACACTGGAGGACATGGCCGTGGACACGGAGGCGGACGACGACGACGACGGGCCGATGAGCAGGCCGAGCGAGAGCCCGCGCGGGCGGTCGTCGCGCTCGACGGAGATCACGGCACCATAGTCGCTGTTCGACATCGAGGGGTCTATCTTTACCTGTAGTAGAGAAGAGTTCTCGACCGGAGGAGGCATGATTCTGCTCGCTGAGGGATAGACTGGGTCTAGGTTTCGCGACGACTCGGCGGCGGCGTTAGATTCCGCCTGGTTTGGAAGCGGGCGTATCGCAGTGATGATGGCGGTTTCTGCTTGTGCACGGGACTAAAAGGAGGGGGGACCCACCTGATGAGTCGCGGAACTGCTTGCTGCTGCCAAGTCAATCAAGTCAAATTTCCCTTTCAACCCTACTCCCTCCCAAAACGCATATCCTTGATACTTCGAGGACGACAGAACCCCTACGAAACCCAATTCGCAATATTTCGCTCAAGATAACCGAATATTTCCGAAAAAAGGTTACGTACTCTCTCGCGTAACCTTATCAGATCTGAGTCCATCAACCGGCTCCAACCTTGGAGCAGCTTCCCATCTTGGCGTTCAGTTCATCTCGCAAGACAACACCTCGAAGAAGAATGACGGCGACGAAGGGCGGCGTCTCGGCGTCTACACGCGGCTCTGCGTTCACCAGGAAGCACTACACCATCGCGCTGGCGGCCACGGCCGTGCTGGTCGCGTCTGTGTGTGGCGCTGTGGCGGCGGCGTTCGTCTTCGACAGCTCCACGGGCGACAGCGCCGCCAACGTCGCGACGGTCAAGGCGGCCAATGGCCATGAGTACGAAGCCAATGCCGCCGCTGCGAAGGAGAGCGCGACGCTGGAAGCTGAGGAATCCGACTGTAAGATCCAGAGCTGCAAGATCGGCGGCTCGGAGGTCTGCGGCACGGACGGGAAGACGTACTTGAACGAGTGCTTCTTCCAGAATGCGCAGTGTAAGAACGCGACGCTCGACAGCGTGAAGAACTGGAAGGGATACAACTGCCCCAACACGTGCAAGAAGAAGGTCGCGTGCAGTGAAGTGGGCAAGTTTCTGTGCGCGAGTGACGGCAACGTGTACTTTGGCTACTGTAACCTGTACATCGCGCAGTGTCTCGACGCGTCGATCAAGGAAGTCGAGTGTGACAAGTCCATTTTTGAAAAGAACAAATAAGGAAAAGACTAAGAAGACCGAGAAGAGCTCAGGCAGAGGCAAGGAAGGCAAATGAGGAGCTCTTCATTATGATAAATGAGTTTTGAAGAAAGTTTGTGGGTCCTTTCCTATCAATGAAGGTTTTTGATGGTCGATTCTTCCTCTCGTGTAGCTCCCCATTTATCAACGATGCAAGTGTTTTGTGCGACTGTGGACCACGTACTGCACGTGGATATGCGGCTGGACCAGTCTGTCTCGGAGCTGCAAGACGCCATCGCTGCGAAGCACCCTCGAGGTCGTGCGGCCGCCGGGCGACTCTACGGAGACCGACAGGGGGCCTGGTTGTCCAGCCAAAGCCCGGATATCGCTGACGATGGATTGCTGGTTCCACATTTCACCGGGAGACTTGCAGGAATCTACGAGCGCCGAGAGCTTTATATGGATCCGACGGCTTCTCTCAGCGACTACTTCACTGTTGACACCCCGTCTCGCCATGTCATCCACGTGCTGGCCCGCCCTCTTCCATAGCAATGCAGCATCGGCTCCTCTTCGGACGGTTCCAGAGCTTGTGATGTGGCGTGGGACGTTGAGCCGACTCCATGTCCTCAACTCGCCCTCGCACACCCTGTTGTTGACCCAGTCGTGTGCATTCCGTGGCATTACGTGGCTCATGCAGGACTATCTGACGCCGGGCAGGACTTGTGGCTGTATCGGCGTGGGCCATTTCAAGACCTGTGGGCTGAAATCCAAGAGGACTGTGTGGATGACACTGCTCGACTGTGGATTGTCGGTGCGCCAGGTGCCGGGAAGTCGTGCGCAGCGTTCGCATTCGCCTGCGGCCAAGGTCGATCGCACATGTTTTGACGTGCTGTGGGTCCACTACGTGGAAGAAAGCGAGCAAGTTATGGCGGTCAAGTTCCAGGGGAGTATCAAATCGACTTGCTTCATTACGCGTGATATATCTAGCACGTCTGTGGCAAAGACGGAGGCTGTGCTCGAGTCGATGACGCAGCGTCCTTGTATTTTGTTTTTCGACGGACACAAGAAAGGCAACGCAGTATCCGACACCATCTTCGACTGCTGCACTCTGTGGCAGTGCGGAGATCGTGAGAACCGTCGCTTGGTCATCGTCAGCTCTATGGTTTCTCGTGGGAAAGACTACAAACCGGAAACCATCGAAGCTGTCCAACCACCGGTTCAGAAGAACGGCTCGCTGCTGCGGATCACGATGCTCTTTGAGCTTCCGTCCTGGACGCTGGACGAATACCTCGATGCCGTCCAGCACGACAAATTCTTCCAGTCCGTGAAACTCAAGCTTCGATCATCGAACCACAACACCCGCATTAGCAAAGAGACGTCGATCAAGGACAAGTTCTACGTCGCTGGCGGGAGTGCGAGGGCGATGTTTGCCGAAACGTGGAGCGGTGCCGTGGAAAAGCTGCAAGATGCCGTGGAGTCTGTAACCAGCTTCACGGATTTGCTCGCTGGAAATGGCAGTCGTCTGCTTGGTCTCTATAGGAGAGGGTCCAGCGACGTGATCACACAAATTGTCAGCCCGCTGGCTGCTCGAATGGTGGCTGTGAAGCTCGGACCGGAGGTCGTCCTCAGCTGTGCGTGGGCACGGCACGTGAGTTCAGCACACACTTTCGCCGAGTGGTTCTTGGCTTCGATGGCATTCACTGGTGTCGAGTACGAGAGGCAAGGCTCTGTTGATGGAACGAAGTTGGTCTGGAAGCAACACGCGGTGAGTATTATCGACCCGGAGACGAGTCAGGTCGATACAGCATCGATGACGAGCGACTGGCGAATCCCAGTCAAGTGGACCCAAGGAGGGTACGATGCCGTGTTCTTGGAACCCTGTGGCAGCAAGACCAAGAAGACCAAGCAGGCGGCTGTGGCATATCGGTTCTGCTTTGTGCAATTGGCGCGTGCGAAGGCCCGCAGCTTCGAGGAGAAACCTTTCTACGACTTGCTTGTCCGGTTGAAGAATGCTGAGCTGTACATTCGCAGTGTCGAGCTCTACTACGTTGTGCCTCAATCTCTCCCAGCTGAATTCAAACCTTCAGTCGACATCCAGGCGTTCTGCAGCAGCGTCGTCGACAGGGTTTTCACCCAACAACAGCAACGCATCGACTGCAACGTCCACATCGTTGGCGTGGTCTTCCCAGACCACCTACGACGAGGTCCCTCTGTTTAACTCCCACAGACAAACTCAACGCGATCAAGTTTCATATCAAATCTTATTGTTGTTTGGTTTTAAGAAAAAGCTACTTGGCTCGCCTTCGAGCGGCCGCTAGAATCCACGCATAGTGTAGTTTACTCGGCCTTGACTTCGTCCTTGGCCTCCTCCTTGACTTCCTCCTTCGCGGCCTCGGTCGCCACTGGCGCTGGCACTTCCACAGGCGCCGATCCTTCCGCTGACTGCGCGAGCAGCGTCTTGATGTCCTCCTCGAACGAGAACGGCAGGTCCTTTGGCGCAAAGCGCTTGTACGGCTTGCCGTTGCGGTCCACGAGGAACTTGGTGAAGTTCCACTTGACAAAGTTGCCGAACGAGCCTGGAAGCTGCGCCTTCAGGTACGTGAACACTGGACGCGCGTTGGCGCCGTTGACGTCGTGCTTCTCGAAGAACTGGAACTTGCAGTCGTACTTCTTGACAAACTCCATGATCTCCTCGTGGGTGCCTGGCTCCTGACTTGCGAACTGGTTACACGGGAACGCGAGGATCTCAAGGCCCTGGTCACGGTACTTCTCGTCTAACTGCGCGAGCTCTGGGTAGTTAGTAGGCGTGAGAGCGCACAGACTCGAGACGTTGACGATCAGCAGCACCTTGCCCTTGTACTTGTCGAGCTGCACGGGGTTACCCTGCATGTCAAAGTCCTTGAGCTCATAGACCGACGTGACGGTTTCCGAGGCCACGTTAAACGCCTCGCGGTAAGTCGCACCGGCGTTGATGAACGAGTTGAGCCACTCGTCCTGGAGCTCTTTCGTCGGCGTGCCGAAGATCTCGCTGATGCCCGAGGCTGTGAGCTTGATGCCGTTAGGAAACGACGCGTCAAACTCCACTGTGCCGGCTGAGACGTCCAGCACAGAAGACGCCTGGCGCGAGACGTCCGAGTCAAAGACCGACACGGTTTTAGTCTTGTCGTTGGCGACCACATAGACGCTGGCCTTGTTGCCCGTGAACTTGCTCAATAGACCGGCCTTCTTCTTCTTGAGGTCGCCGGCCTGGATCGCGCCATCCTTAAAGGCCCACACGGATTTAGTCGCCGCTGGCTCGTTCACCGACGCGTCGAAGACCGTGTACAACTCGCTGTCGAAGTTGAAATCCTGCAGCGCGAACGTCTCCTTTTTGGGCGACAGAAAGCCGCTGAGCACGAGCCCGTCGGCGAGCTTCTTGGCGGCTTCGGCCGACGCGTCTTCAGCTTTAGACTCGGTGAGGAACTTGGTCACGGCCGCGAGGATCTTGCTGCCGACGGCGGCGTGCTCCTTCTTCGGCTCGCTCTTGCCCAGCGCCTCAACGGACACCTCAGGCGTGAGGAGGAACTCACGCAGCGCCTTCACCTGCGCCTGGAACTCAGCGGGGAGCTGATCGAAGCGGCGGTTGCGGTCGAAGACGCGACCCTGGACGGCGTTCGGCGACATGATGATGTGTTGGATGTGTTGGTTTTGTTGGTGGTGTTGGATGTGGAGAATGTTCTGCACACGGAGGACTAAATCGGTTCTGACGAGAGCAATGTTGGAGGCTGGAGCTGTGGTGGTCGAAACTCGAGTCGGAACCAAAAGGCACGCCTGTGGCCGTTTCCGCGCTGTGTGGATCGGAACTTGAGGACTTTGGGCGACGCGAACCCAGTCAGCAGGTGAGAAAAACACGGCACGTTCTAGACTACGTCAGCAATCGTCCTATGAGATAGACCAAGAAAAGGTAGGACGTGCTGGATGCGGATTGGCTGAGAGCCGTTGAATCACCTGGTTTTGAGAAACGGGGGTGGAACATTTGGCGAGGACGACAGGCTAACCAGGCTAAGCTAATTTAACTGAGTGACGAGTGCATCTTGCCAAGAGCTCATTGGCTTTTGAAGAGGACGACGTCGCCGCCTTCCTCCAGAGGCAGACGCCTCAGGTTTGGATGTGAGGACGTCGCAATAACCCACAGTACGATCACGCGTCGCCGTGTTTAGTTCCCACTGCTTCTCATGTCCAACGTGTTTGAGTATGCGTGTGGGATCCCAGTGCTGAGTATGCACATGGATGGATGGATGGATACATGCAGAGACACCGTGAAACGTGCGTGTTGCTTGTCAAATCTCATGTTCTTTCGTTCCTTGTTTGTCTATCAACACTTTACACTTGCAGAGATAGAGAGAGAGGTCTCTTCTCCTGATCAAAGATGCCGCGCAGACGTCGAAAACCGCTCGGCGTGGGCGTTGCAATCACGGCAGATCGTCTTCATGCGTCGCTTGCGGAGACTGCTTGCCTTGACGACGACTGCCGGTCGCGGGGCCGCTTCGTCTGTGCTCGCAGCCGTCAGAGACCGACGCAGCTCGGTCACATTGGCCTTCACGGGTGCCTGGCCGCCGCACTTGCGGCAGAGCGCGACGGATTCACACACGTCACACACGCGACGCCGACGGAAGATGCCGAACTTCTTGTGGCAGTACTGGCACACGGCCTTGTCCAGCGGCGTCGAAAAGGACGCCGCTCGCTGGAAGGTGTTCTCACGAGCCATCTCATTGGCTCGACTTGTGAGAGCACCGAGCGAACGAGACGACTCGAACTGATTGACGTCCGTCACAGAAGTGGCCGCCTCTGTGGAGGCTTCCGACGATGACAGGCGAGGCAGCGCGTAGGACTTGGACTCCGCCAGCGTCGATTTTTCCATCTTCTTCAGTCGGCCTTGGCGCGAACGCGTGTGTTGGACGCGCTTGACGTTCGAGCGCATGACGCCGAAGACAGCGAGGAAGCACGAGATGATCAGCACAAACGTTTGCACGGCTTCGACACTGAGCGTGCTGATCCACGGCAAGTGCTGCAGCGACGACGGCAGATACGCCATGAGCGTTTTGCTGGCGTAGCACGTCGACTGGTTCATGCTGACCGAGTCGTAGGCGAACGGGCTTCGCGCGGCGCCGCTGACGGCCTGTACGCGGTACAAATACTGCTGCGCCGTGCGCACGTTGCGGTCGGTCGACTCGCTGGCGTTCACCGACTCGAGGATCGTCGCCCACTCGAGTTTGTGGTCGGCGTCTGGGAAGCGCTGGACCACGTAGCCGTGGATCGGCCAGGCGGCGTCGGTCTCCACGCCTCGCCACCGCAAGACGACGTCTTCACACGAGGCCGCCGCGACCACGACGGGGGCGTTCGGCATCAGCGGGACTACAGCCATTACATAACACAGATACACATCATCGTGAGCGACTGCCTAGCCATTACGTCCATGCAGGCAGCGTACAGTCAGACACGTACAAGTCTCATCGTGGGTCTCGGCCTTGAGTGCTTCCATTTGCTCGTCGCTGAGTGTTGGAAGAAGCTCTCCGACTGACTCGGGGTTAGACCGTAGCTCTTCAGTCGCCGGGGTGTTCTTAGTCTGGGTATGTTCTTGTTCTTCTTCAGCCGTTGGAACAGCCGATGAGAATAGAGAGTTGATCTGGTGGGATATGTCGGCTGTGGCGAATGGAGAACGATGGAGACACGATAGGTTAGGATGAGAACCAACTTGGTCTATCGAATCGGTCGTCGATAGACGCCAAGCGATAACGTTATATACACTCTACGCACCCACAAACGCGCTTGACTTGGACCATGGGTAGCTAACGTCTAACGTGGCGACGACACAGATACAGAGAGACGATCGTTCGTTAGACCATCCCATCCATCCCGTCGCTTCGTCTCGTACGCCTCCACAACGCGACGGTGGCCTCAATCTCACCTTGCTCTTCTTGGTCGGTGGCGTGCGACGCCCACAGCGCTGACAGCGAGAACTTCATGGCACAGAGACACAGATGCGGATGCGGATGGATGGCGTGGCGAAGGTGACAGGAAATGCCGATCGCGCTTCCACGTCCACGCGGCGACTTGACCGAGGGATGGGAATGAATTCCCTTGGTTCTCTCTTGTGCCCGCTTCGGTCATCGGGGAGAGAGGCCTGTCCATCCCAGTTGTTCCCCTTTTCCACGCAACTTCTATCTGAACAATCTCATTGGCTAGTGCCGTCTCTTCCGATCATCCATTGGCTAAAATCAAGATATAGAAGAGGAGACAGTCATACCCACGTTCTGGCAATTGGGTGGCACTTTGACTTTTCGTTTGACTAGAAGTGGGTACCGTACTCAGTCAAGGCGATGCGCACGTGTTGAAGCTCGCACTGCAAGATGATGGCAAGTGTCCGTTGAAGCGAAGCACGTCAGGCCCCGAGTATCGCACTGTGTATTTCGCTGCCTGCGTTGTTCTATTCTGTTGCTTCTCGCTGCTGTTGTGATCGAGCGTTAGCCGACGAGGACCCTTTGATCGAACTTTTAGCTGAGCAGGGACGCCAACGCGGTCTATGACAGTCCGTCTATCGCCAGGTCCTAGTGAGCGTTTGTTGAGACTCAACGAGGTGCTTATCATGTCGCACACGCCAATGGAGAAGTTGAACACGACTTTCACCGGTATCTGTTCTTGAACCGATAGATATACCGGTATGTTTGTAGTGTACGATATCTTACCGGTACGAGCCTCACCTGTCGGACAAGGATGGAGTCCAGCGGAGCCATTTTGAGCTGACCAGCAAGCAGCGCAGGGTGATGATACGCGCCCATGTTGACGCGGTGATGTGCACGTCGCACCGACGAGCTCTTCAATTTGAGAACTCGCCACCCTGTTCGATCGAAAGCGACTGTGTTCAGAGAGGAGTGGGGGCTTTTAGTTTGCGTCGACATTTGTGCCATGGGAATCTCCAGCGTGGAGTCCAGGGAGAACCTTCAATAGACTACAGGTACATTTTGGACCATAATCTGTGGGTCGAACAAATTGAGCGAGAAAACTTGCCAGCTGTCGCATGCTTACACCATCAACCGTCGGGCATTTCGCATCTTTTCAGCCAATCATATGAGACAGAAGGGCAAGCAAGTCCGTCATATGGCCTCTGATTGGCTATTCTAGGTGAAGCTTACGTCCCCACGTCCCACTGTTGAGAAAGTCAAAGCTGCACCTCGTCAAGACAAAGCGAATGGTGAGGCGGTCGATGGCCGCCGCGTCCCCATGCGCCCCGACCCAACTGAACCAGCGCACGAGCGTCTAAGCTTTAGACCGCATTTTCGAACTCGCTCCGTTAGTCCAACCCCATCACCACCACCTCACCCACCACTACCTCCATCAATATGCCGCTTCCTCTCCACGGCCGTGTCTTCGACCGCTTCCGCGGCTTCGAGAAGCTCTCCGAGACGCTCCAGACTCAGGTGAACACCGTCGCCGATGCGCTCGCCAAGGACAAGGTCTTCGGCGTGCAGAGCATCTCGATGTTCTCGTCGGCCTTCGGTATCAAGGGCGACGCTCTCGTTGACACTGTGGTCAAGACCGTGGACGGTATCTCCAAGGAGGACGCCGCCAAGGTCGTGGACGGCCTCGTGCTCAGCGGCGCGCTTGCGCTTCAGAAGGAGGACGCCTCGACCGCCAAGACTCTGGAGGGCTTCCTCAAACACACGACGGTGTTTGTGCCAACGAACAACAAGATCGCCGGCCGCACTACCGAGCAGTCGGTGTGGAGCGTGCGTGACGGTGCCATCCACGCTGGCCCAGTGAAGCGTGCGGCGCGTTTGTTCGGTGCCAAGGACGCGTACGCTGTCGCGAACGAGAAGCTCAAGGGTCTGTTCATCTTCGACGATGAAGTCTCGCTGGAGCTCAAGGCCAAGCTCGACCTGACTGGTGCGTTTGTCGAGTTCGACAACGCGATCGAGCACGGTGTCAAGGTCTCGAACGAGAAGGAGTCGCTGCTTATCGGCGTGGCCTCCAAGGACGCCCAGGACGAGTGGCTTAACTCGATCATCAACGCCGGTGCGACGTACCGTGAGGCGTTCAACGCTGACGCGGAGAACGTCAAGTCGATCTACGAGCTCAAGGACCGTGACATGAAGGGCAACACCGTCGGCATGGACCAGTACAAGGGCAAGGTGCTGCTGATCGTCAACGTGTCGAGCAAGTGCGGCCTCACGCCAACCAACTACCCAGAGCTCGTGCAGCTCGACGAGAAGTACCGTGACCAGGGCCTTGTGATCCTCGCGTTCCCGTGTAACCAGTTCGCCAACCAGGAGCCAGGCACCCACGAGGAGATCATGGAGTTTGTCAAGAAGTACGACTGCAAGTTCCCATTCTTTGAGAAGCACGACGTCAACGGCGCCAACGCGCGTCCAGTGTTCACGTACCTGAAGGCGCAGCTTCCAGGCTCGTTCGGCAACTTCGTCAAGTGGAACTTCACCAAGTTCCTCGTGGACCGCAACGGCAAGCCGTACAAGCGCTTTGCGCCAAAGGACCTGCCGTTCTCGTTCGAGGAGGACATCAAGACGCTGCTCGCGCAGCCGTACGAGGGCGAGGCCGCCAAGGTCGCCGAGGAGGTCAAGCCAGCGGACTGCGCTTGAATCGCGGCCGACTCCAAGTTGTAAGGCAACTCCATGATGACGCGTCTATAATTTTATTCGTTGATTTTCTTTTCAAATTGATTGTGCACTTCAACATCAATCATTGTGCGGGTCTAACGTGAGGTTAGACACGTCTCAAGTGGGTACCACCACCTGGTGACCACGGCATTGTTGTCGCGTCTCTCTGGGAACGGCGACATGTCCATGCGTATCTTTACAATTAGGTTACTTCAGCCCATACGCAGGATACATACGTTCACCCATGAAGAAGAACCATCGTGGGGGCAAGGAGGTGACGTCAGTGTGTGGCACAGCGGACAGGGTCTTACGATTAGACTTGCGTTTCTTTCTCGACCTTTGGGAAATGCTCTGGTCATCAAGCATGTGGATTTCTTCGCGGGCCAAAAGAGAAGCTTTTTTTCCAGGACGCGAAGTCTAAACCGACGCCAGGGCCAGTAAACTCTTAAACGAAGGGGATGCGATGGCTTGAAGTGCAAGTCAGCCGTCCAGACAACTCGAAGATGGAGGCGATGATGCTTGCAGGAGGCGCGGGCGCCATGGCTTCTTCGCTCTGGCAGCCTAATCGTCACAGCTGCAGCACGTGCCAACACAGTACGTACCGTCCGATCCGACAAGTCTATCGGACCAATTTTCTAACGAAGTGCGCCACGCAGCTGAGGTTCTCAATCTTTAGACGCAATCTTCCCTTTTCTTCTCTAGTGGCTTCAAGGACCAACATTTGAGTTCCCACAAAAGGCCGCAGATCTCGACACAGACGGCCTTCGTCAATTGAGGATGAGTCGCCAAGTGTATGTTGAAGGAAGGCTATCAACCTCCCATATCTAATCAACCTCAACATGAGCCAACGCATGAAAGACTCCATTTTGTCACATTCACCAAGACACGGTCACCTCTATGATTCGATACTGAAGAATCTGGCCCCAGTACTGTACCCACCATTCCCCCCATCTTTCCGCTCTTTCTGTGAAAACGCTCTTCTTTCTCTCCGTTGTCATCATCCTCCCGCCGGCTCCACGCCGCGACCCAGAGAGACCAATGAGCTTCTCGATCTTTCTTTTGTAGGCGGCTCGTGTTCTCTGGGGACGAAGGCTCGTGGCCAATGCCTGGACAGTTAGCCCGCCACGAAGAAGAGTGGGACGGTCCCTAGGTACCCTAGAGCGAAGCCAAGTCAGTTCTCCTGCGGCACCTTGCAGCTGGGACACGACGACGACTCCCGCGCAGCACTGCCAAGATCGCTTCTTTGGTCGCTCGCTCGCTCGGTCTATCCGACAGGCTCTTTCAATTGGCATTCTGCAATTCGCTTTGCATCGACCAAGTCCCCTCGCATCAAGACCCCGATCTAACGCGACCCCCAAGTCAAGATGGCCCCTCAGATGGACGGCCGCGTGTTTAGTCGCCTTCAGCAGTTTGCTGCGCTCCACGGCGACTTCCAGGAAGAAGTCAAGGAACTCGAAGTCTATCTCACGGCGAATAAGAATGATATCTTCGGTCTCCACCACGCCAACCTCGTCAAGTCTATCCGCAGCATCCGCGCCAAGCCGTTAGTCGAGAAGATCGACGCATGGCTCCAGAACAAGAACGCGCCTGTCGTCGCTGCTGCCACCGCGGAACCGGAATCCGTTCCTGCTCCAGCGCCAGCCACGGAACAAGTTACCCCTGCTGCCACCACTGAAGAGGTTACGCCAGCCCCAACCCAAGAGGTTACGTCGGAAGCCCCAGCGGCCACGACCGAGACCCCAGCGGCTACGACTGAGACCCCTGCTGCTGCCACGCCAACGGAGACGCCAGAGGAGCTTGCCACGAAGGCTGCCGCCGCCGCTGAAGCCTCTGCCGCTCGCCTCGCCCACGCCAAGAAGCTGCTTGAAGCCCTGGTCCTCAAGGGCTTTGTGACGCCGTACAAGGAGCAAGAGAAGCTGCCGAACTTTGCTGCTGCTGCTTCTACTGCTGCCGCTGCCTCGACCGACGCGACTAGCGAGACCACCGAGTCGAAACCGCCTGCGCCACTGGTCTTCAAGGACAGTGAGCTACTCATTCCAGTGGCTCCTGAAGTCGCGGACGACGCCTCGACCATCACGGTCTGGCAGCTCGTGGACGGCGCCGTCTACGCTGGCGTGCTCAAGCGCAAGGCCGGTTTCCTGGCGCCATTGACCCAGGGCAAGGACGTGTACGCGGTCATTAACAAGCGTCTCCAGAGCCTCACGCTGTTCGAGACGGACGTTGGCCGCCACCCGATCGTCCACTTCGCTGTGGGCGAGGACGAGTCTAACACGCCCACTGTCCACGTGTCGTTCGATAAGACGCACTTTGTCCACGGCATTAAGGTCTGGAACGACGTCACCAGCGAGCTGCTGAACGCCGCCAACAAACTCGAGCGCGAGACTATCGTCCATGCGCTCGTGGGCGTTGGCCTGCAGTACCGTGAAGAGCCGAGCATCAATGTTGACGCCATCAAGTCTATCTACGAGCTCAAGGACGTGGATATCGACGGCAACGACGTCACCTTCGACAAGTACAAGGGCAAGGTGTTGCTGGTCGTCAACGTCTCGAGCGCCTGCGGTCTAACGCCCATCAACTACCCGGAACTCGTGACGTTAGACGAGAAGTACCGTGAAATGGGTCTCGAGGTACTCGCGTTCCCGTGTAACCAGTTCTGGGGCCAGGAGCCGGGTACCCACGACGAGATTAAGACGTTTGTCCAGCAGTACAATGCCCAGTTCACATTCTTCAGCAAGGGCGACGTCAACGGCACGGAGACGCGGCCGGTGTTTGCGTACCTCAAGGCCAAGCAGCAGGGCGAAGGCGGGGACTACATCAAGTGGAACTTTGGCAAGTTTTTAGTCGACCGGAACGGCCAGCCAGTGGCCCGCTACGGGCCCATGGAGAAGCCGCTGTCGTTTGAGAGCGAGATTGTCAAGCTGCTGAGTGCGGAGGCTGACCCGGAGGCCGTCGCGGTCGCGGAAGTGGACGTGAAGGAGGTCAAGACGACCACGGTGGTCACGGAGACGACGACGGTCGAGACGACGACGGCCGTCGCGGCGGCGGTGGCCACGGAGGAGACGCTGGTGGGCACGGAGGCCATTGCGGCGGAAGATCCTGTGGTCGTGACGGAGACGACGACCACGACGGTGGTCACGGAGACGCCCACGGAGACCACGACCGTGGTGACGGAGTCCCCGCCGGTTGTGGTGGAGGAGGAGAAGGCGGCGGCGGCTGTGGTGCCACAGGACACGGTGGTCAAGACGCTGAGCGTGGAGGACCAGCCACTGCCAGTGGAGGAGACCAAGCCAGCGCCAGTGGTGGATCAGGAGCCGACGCCAGAGACCAAGGTGGAGGCTGAGGTTACGCCAGCAGCTTCGGCGGCCGGAGAGGACGCGGTCTCCAGTACGACAACGACAACTACGACGACCTCCAAGACGGAGGAGACGCCGGAGGTCGTCCAGGGCTTCACGCCGGGCAACGAGCCAGTGGCGGCGCCCTAAAGCAAGCAGCACGACGTCATGAGACTTGTGCTTGTAAGTTCGCGGGACCCATGGGGGTCTCGCTATGATCATCATCATCCTGTTGTGAGTGGCGATTGTAGTCACCGTCTTCTTCGTGCACATGCATTGAAACAACCCCCCCTTACTTTATTGATTATCGAGTCGCATACACGTATCCTCTAGTCGCATACATACAACCATCTTCCAACTGTGGCTTCCTAGTCTTCTTCTTCTCGTTCTTCGTGTCCACCTCGTCCCACACGCCCATGCGTTCCTTACAACGGCAACATCCTCGGCATCTTCCTCCTCCTCAGGCTCAGTCTGCTAAGCACTGCGCACTACGATGACTGGTGGCAACGACAGCAGCACAGCGGGGACCCTAGCGACCATGGCCGACCAGGCCGACGAGACCATGCACCAGCGTCGCCGCTCGGTCTCCACTCGCACGGGCCTCACACGTTTGCCATCACGCGTCGACGGCCGTGTGTTCCGTCGTCTGCAGCAGTTTGCAGCTCTTCCCAGTGAGCTCAAAGCCCAGGTCGACGCCGTGGCCGTGTACTTGAGCTCGCCTGCGATGCAAAAGCGAGTGTTTCAACCCCATGCTCGTCGATGGCTCCACGTTCAGCACAAGAATCGAGTCGTGGGTCCGACGACGCGAGGAGCCACGCTGATCTCGTCGATCTACGACTATCTGCTGCTGAGCCACGCGGACGACGCCTCGCACCCGACCGCCCAGCAGCTCGCGAGTCTGCTCGTGCTCAGCGGCTTCATCTCGCCTGTGAAGGAGCCACGCACGAGTCGATCTCCACGACCACCACTGATTCTGCAGGAGTTCGTCCAGCCGCGTGAGTACTACGAGCTCGTCTCGTCCGCCGTGACAGCAGCATCGTCAACGTCTTCTTCGAAGACGAAGCTGTCGGTTTGGGACGTTGTGGATGGAGCCACGCGTGCCGGTGTGGTCTTCCGTAAGCAGCCAACGTCGGGGCTTCGCTGGCTTCTGTCGATGTGCCTCACGACGCCATGGCCCGGACGCGAGAAGAAGCGCTACGTGGTCGTGAACCGCGAGAAGCACCACGCCGTGTTTGTGTTTTCCGAGGACGTCTCACGACAGGAGCTCCATCGCGTGGAGCTCAAGCACGCGAAGGTCTCGTACGACGCAGGAACACGTCGAGCTCCGTCGTACCACGGGCTCAAGCTCTGGACGAACGAGGACGATGATCCAGAGTACTTTGACTTCCTGAAGAAAGCCGACCAGGACGAGTGGTTGCTGGCGTTGCTGGACGGAGGAGCCAAGTACCGAGAGAGCCACGCTGCCTTCCAGCGGATCATCGCGTCACCGTTCCACGACCTCCACGACCTGGACGAGCACGGCAAATCGTTCCGCCTGGGTGACGCGTTCGCCAACAAGGTCGTGCTACTCGTGAACGTCGCGTCGAAAGACCCAGAAGCCGCACTGCAGTACCCGCAGCTCGTGGCGCTCGCCAACAAGTACGAAGACGACGGGCTCGTGGTCGTCGCGTGTCCAACGACTCAGTTCTTAGGCCTGGAACTGTCGTCACACGCCGAGATCGTCGCCCACGTCAAGCACAAGTACGGCGTTGGCTTCCGCGTGCTGCCCACGCGCGACGTGAACGGCCCGCAGGCCCGCGAGCCGTTTGTGTACTGCAATGCGCACTTGCCTGGTGTGTTTGGGCCGTTTACCGAGTGGAATTTCACGAAATTCCTCATCGACCGCAGCGGAACGCCGTTCCTTCGGTACGAGACGCGCGTGCTGCCGCTGGAGATGGAGCCCGACATCCGCATGCTGCTCGGGGCTCGCTACCGACGCCTCAAGACGCCCATCGGCGCCTAGGAACGTCGACCTGCTAGTAGTATTCGCGCTGTTGAAGGGGGTAGACAGAGAGAATATAGGAAAGGACACACACGAGGGTGAGAAAGGCAACAGACGTACTGGATTTTGGTTGGTTGGTTGGTTGGTTGGTGATCTTGCAGGAAGCTGCAGTCGCTACGATGTGTGGTAGTGTGGGGGTTTACGGTAGGTACAGCAGACTGGTTGGTACAGTAGCTTACTTCTTGTCGAGACGGAAGGCTGTTCGGTAGACGCTGTTGATGTGCTCGACCACGAGCAGCACGATCATGGCGTTGGGCGCACAGCGCGTGTAGTAGGTCCAGTAGCCGCGCCATAACTTAGTCGGTCCTTCCTTGACCACGATCTGTCGGAAGCAGTCGACGACGCCCGTGTACGGGTGCTTGCCCGTGATCACGTCCTTCTTCATGTTCATGAGTCGCGACTTGACCAAGTCAAACGGCAGCGACGTGAACGCGCAGGCAAAGCCCGAGACGGCACTCGCGCCCATATTGGTCAAGAAACCTTCACCGTACTGGGCCGAGAACACTTCCTTGGCCTGGTCGTAGGACGCCATCATACCCAGGTTCATCGCGGCGCCACGCGCGACCAACGGGATGCTGCCTCTCCACAGCGTCGCCACGCCCTCCGACTTGGTGATCTTCATGATGGCGTCGAACACGTTGGTGTATCCGCGACGCTCACTGGCGACGGCCAGCGTGTCGGCCTGCATGCGCACGAGCGCCACGTCCATGGGGCAGCCCAGCGTCGCGGCGATCGCGCCCGTGGTCATGGCCGAGATAGACTTGACCGCCAGCGGCAGGGACGCGCTCTGGCCGTTGGCGACGCGACGCGCGCTCATGTAGTCGGAGAAGGCGCGGTGCATGCCCAGACGCGCCGTGCCGTAGACCATTTGCCGCGCGACAGCGGCCGACAGACCAGAGTAGAGGCCCGAGACGCCTTCCTTGGCGACCACCGAGCGAGCGACGCCCACGGCCGTGACGTTGGCGGCGCCGGTCTGGCCGGCGAGCTGCAGATGCACCTTGACGAGGTCGATGGGGTGGATCGCCACGGCGGCGATGACGGCCGCCGAGCCGCCGCACACGTAGGGCTGCGCCGTAGCCGCGAAGGACGAGGAGGAGGCCATATTGTCGGTTTTTGTTGGTTGTGTTGGTGCCGGCGGTGTTGGTGTTGGCGTCTAAAATGGCGAATGGCTTGAGTTGTTGGCGTGGGGGGATCCGCTGGTGCTGCTGGAAGCCGAGGGGACTGGGAAGAAAGACCCTGGGCAGGACAGACGCACGGGGTGTCATCTTATCAGTTGTGACAGGTGGAGAGGCGCTGTCCGCGACGCTTCACTGCGTGTTTGTATTGAATCAGAGGACTCAGACGCTGACCCCAAGCACCATTCCTTTGATGTGATTGGGGAGGTGTATTGGAAGATTGAGGTTGTGAAAAATGAAGTGGGCGGCGCATCTCCCTTTGGAACACGGGTCAGTCGGGCTGTTGCGAAAAGCAGAAACACAGGATTCGCATCAACCAGTGCTTCAGTTTAGACTGCGCTTAGACTACAAGACAGACGCGATCACCGCTTCGTTTAACTGCAGTGTATCCCTGTGAATTGAATGAACTGAGCGCCACGAAAGACCAGAGCGAGTGGCGGTGGTGGTGGGTGACAGCAATCACTGGCGCGCCGCGCGTAAGCTGCGATGCGGAGCTTGGGGTGTGTTTGTGCACGATGTATTCGTTTCCACAGGTCCAGATTGTGGTGCTTGGTGTGCACCAGCTGGCCGTCTGATGCGACAGGTTGCACAAACAAAGACGCGAGGGAAGGGAAACTTGCCCAGCATGCAGGATCGTAATCGGATACGCTGTGACTGGGTTACGAACTCGTGTAACCTGGTACTGTACCATCCTGTACCGGAACTCTGGTACCATGTCATTGGTTGAACATCACCTGAACTGGCCAGTCGTATGTTGCGTGAAGCGTTCGAACGGAGTCAGAACCGTCAACATAAGCACGACAGCATTTGTCACTCGACGAGAAACGCCGTCCTAAACCACAGAAATCACGAGATGTGCATGGGCACCATGCCTTCTGCGCCTCTCCTACGACGCCCCACCGCAAAAATGCACACTTCCATGGGGCTCAATCGAATGCGCACGTCACCAGCTATCGATCCACGCTACCCAGACGCTCTAATGACGACTACAAGTCGCAGGACGACCCCCGCAAGGCGAGGGGTAAGTTGTCCATCTCACGTGCTCATTTTCGTGTTCGTGGCAGTTCTACTGGCGTGGCTGCCCACACAAGCCACCGCAGAGAAGCACAAGATCGTGCCTATCGACCACTATTTCGTGTACGACGGGCGCTCATCCGATCTCGCGCAGCACTACTATCGACGATACCTGGAGAACGACTATCTCGAGCCTCTCACCATCTCGGGCGAACTACCGGACAAAGTACGCGGCAATCTATCCGACGTCGGCCTCAGCTTCGATGATCTACCGGGGTTACTCCAGCGTGCGCTGCTGTGGGACGCTGGGTACGTTCTCGACCTGAGCAACGTGCCCATCCGCCAGTACACTCGCTGCGGCAGATCGATGGCGCAGATCGCCGTGCCTCTCAAGGGCTACGTACGCGGCGGCTGCATCCCTCGTAACTGCTCCACGTTGAACGGCGATCTCTTCTTCCGCTCGTTCTTCTGTGACGGCAATCAAATGGGCTCAGCCAGCCTGTGTGCTTCAGGAACCACCGAGAACTTCGGCCATAGTGCGATGTGGGCGGACGGCGCCGAGCCAGACGACATCCCTGAGCCTCGAGTCTATCGACACGCGTGGACGTCCGATGGAGAGAGCTTCCTGATCTACGGCATCCACGTGCGAGGACTGGAAGAAGAAGCCGTGTGGGAGAAATGCCCCGTAACTCCGGCGCCGATCTTCCCTTGTGTGGCGTACTCGATGATGGACGAGAAGAGCAACTGGTGTGATCCGGTACCTGGAAAGATCGTGGGTCCGTGGCTCCACAACTACGCCATCGACCACAGGAAGAAGCGGTACGACTATATCATCGGCATCAGCGTGGCGGTGGCGGTGGTCGTGGTCGTGCTGTCGCGGTATTGCTTCGTAGCCCACAAGAAGCGGAAGCAACTTCGAGGCCACGGGTATGACGAGGACGGGTACGCGTTCGACAGTGCTCGGAAAGGCGGCGACCGGTCTTCCACCACCTCGTCCACACTGGATACGTACTCTGGTGACTACGCGCACGAGCCGCACGACTACCTGGACACAGTCGCCGACAACGAGTACAC